>LFMI01000751.1:19307-44954 GCA_001050175.1 Trichoderma parareesei | reverse complement strand
CGCGGCGGGGGGGGGGGGGGGGGGGGGGGCGCTATACGGGCAAACCTGGCAAGCCTGGGCTACAGCCTCTGGGCCTCGAGCATCTTCTGCCGGGCAGCGAGCTTCACGATTGGGTGGCCGAGGTGCCGGAGTGGGCTGCTGGGACTTGTGCTAGTAAAGTGACCCCCTCCACTGCTTCAGCCGAGAATACGAACGACGCCGGATCGAGTAGAGCCGCAAGCAAACAAGAAGAGCATTTTTCTATCTGGGCCAAGGACGGACATGACCCAATGATACTTGGACTCAGAGTCCGAATAAGCGCCCTGTAATTGACGTCTTTGGAGGTCTATACACATCAAGGACGGGCAACATGCGGCGCAATGGGACGACGATAGATGTACATACAAAGTGGTCAGGGAGATGGTGCCAAGGTTGGGGGAAATGGTTACATCATCCACGCAGCACATGCTCTTAGGGCAATAACTTGCACGTCACAGGCTTGAGAGACCGCGGATCCGTTGCTAATGACGAGCTGCCACGAATCTGAGGCGTTCAATCTTATTCTCCGTCATGCGTGGACTCCTTGCTCCTTGCTAGATTGACTGGCCTAGCAACGTAAGAGTATTGTGTCGATATGTTACAGGGTATCGCCCAAAGCCTTGGGGTTGATGCATGTCTCATGCTGCGGCTGGTACGTTTGATTACCTCCAACAAGTTTTCTGTCACACCGTGCCATGGCCTGAAAATGAGCTCCTAGATAATACACTCGTCGTGCAAAGTAACCTTGGCATGTAGATACCTACATGTTTTCCGTCTATGTTGCAGTACAAGACAAGACTGGGCGGGAGTAGGTACTCCTTGATCCCGTACATGATCTCATACAGCTCATGTATTGATCATGCTCCAAAGACCTCTCTAAGCCCTCGTATTACACTTTGCCCTGTCTTGAAGCAATGGTCAGCGGTTGAACTCCGGAACGAACCATGCTCAGCTGGCCATCCATCATGCAGCGCCAACGAGCAATTGGCGTCTCGGGTCCTGCTCAAGTCTCGACTCGAGAATCTCGAGTTTTGGTTGTTGTTGAAGTGCATGAGTAAGCAATCTGACCGTGCGCGCCCGCGATTGGCCAGTGTCTTATATAAGCCGAATCGCCTACTCGGTTCCTGTGCTAGCGCGCCCGGCAGCAGCGGCTAGGCCTAGATAGGTAGTTGTCCCCACCCGGCACCAATTATCGCCATTCGCGCTGCTGCCATTAGAATCTTGTCCTCAAACCACCCAAACATCAGCCCAGCAACCGCATCTCGCCAGCAGCGACGCTTCTTGTCCGCGTCGAACCGAGTCGAAGCCAGCTGCTGCTACAGGGCATCTCACGATCCTGCCACTGCTCCAGCCGCTGCCGTCCGTATCGATAACGACCTCCATCCCCTCCGTCGCAACCGCTGCGACTCGGCGGCGCCCGCGCTCGCGACAAGATCCATCAACGACCCCCGACAATGGCCGCGGTCCAGCCATCAATGCCGGCTCCGGCCACCGGCCCAGGATCGACGATGTCGGCCTCGGGCTCCGACGATGCGAAAGACGCCGCCTCCGCCTCCGCCTCTGCATCCGCGCCCGCGCCCGCGGACATCCCCGTGCGCACCAAGGAGTCCTTTGACCGGCTCATGGTCGAGCGATACACGATGCGCGACGCCATCGCCGCGTCCGCCCTCAGCCAGCAGCTGAACCAGACCATGAAGTCGTCGCACGAGATGCGCGAGATGATCAACGAGTACCGCGCCGTCCGCACCCAGTACCAGCAGTGGTTCCCCCCCAGCCGGCTGTACGGCGAGGGCTACAACGGCTACGCCAACGGCTACACAGAGAACCATGGGCCCTCGAGAGTCGTGTATCCGTCGCAGAAGCCTCGCCCCGGCCACCGCACCACGCCTCCTCTCAAATACAGCCGGAAAGACATGCTGAAGCAGGCCGAGCAGCACGAGGACCTGGTGCCCCTGAGGCTGGACGTCGAGTGGGACAGGATCAAGCTGCGCGACACCTTTACCTGGAACTTGCACGAGCGTCTGCTGGCCGTCGAGCTGTTTGCCGCTCAGCTAGTCGAGGACATGGGTTTGAAGCCCCCGGCGTCTCAACCCGTGTACGAGCAGGTCGTCCAGCAGATGCGTGAGCAGCTCAACGACTTTTACCCTTTCGCCTATTCCGAAGAAGACGCACTGGACCCAGAGCTCCCCTACTCGGCCTACAAGAACGACGAGATGCGCATCCTCGTCAAGCTCAACATCACAATCGGGCAGCACACCTTGGTGGACCAGTTCGAATGGGAAATCAACAACCCGAACAACTCCCCGGAGGAGTTTGCTGCCCGCATGACGCGAGATCTCTCCCTGTCTGGGGAGTTTACCACAGCCATTGCTCACTGCATTCGCGAGCAGTCACAGCTCTTCACGAAGAGTCTCTACACAATCGGCCACCCCTTCGATGGAAGGCCAGTCGAAGATTCGGACCTCGTGTCTGCTTTCCTGCAGACGCCGTTGCCCACCGTCTTCCGCCCGCAGCAGCAGGCTAAGGAATATGCGCCCTACTTATACGAGATGAGCGAGGCCGACCTAGAACGAAACGAGACGGTCTTCTCCCGAGATCAGCGGCGGCAGAAGAGATCCATCAACAGGAGGGGAGGGCCACAGCTCCCCGACCTCAAGGAACGGCAGCGTACCATTCGCACGCTCATCGTATCGTCGGTGCTCCCAGGGGCTGCGGCAAGCATCGAGGAGAGCAGGCTATTCAAGAAGGTGGCGGGTCCTCCCAGGAAGCGGACTGCTCGTGATGGTGAGATATCCGAGTCTGAGGAAAGCGAAGACTCTGCGCCCGAATCACCGGCCCCCTCAAATATGCCTGCTGGTACTGGTCGCACACGGAACGTGCGCGGAGCCGCAACCGCTGCCACGATAAGAATGGCGAACCTGGGCCGATCAGAGACGCCGGACACAGGAGGCCACCATCACGAAATCAGGACAAGTCGCCGCGGCCGCGATGACGAACCAGAAGAGCGTCCGGAGCTGGTGGTGACGCTCAAGGTCAGCAGGGACAAGCTGAAGCGACTCATGAGAGGTGACTACCGCGATCTAGCTGCTGCCTCCGTCCCGCCAGATACTCCCTCTTCCACCTCCAACACCCGAACCCCAACCTTTACAGCCCTTCAAAAAACCAAGTCGGCGACGCCCCTCCCGACCCCGACCCAACCGGGCTCTGCGTCTCAGCCAACTGGCGCTGTTCCTCCCGGGCAGATTGGCCGTCTGCCTGCGCCTCCCCTCATTCCTGGCCAATCTCCTCCTCCAGCAGTAAGTTCGCCCTACACCAAGACTTGCACCTCCGCGAAGGGACATGTCAGTTCAAGGCTCCATCGAAACTAACCTTTTCTTTCTCTCAATATAGCCCCCTCCACCCGAATGGCTCGTGCAGTCCCTCAAGGAGCTCGAGGAAAAGTATCCCAACGGCGACAGGTTCGAGGCCATAATGAAGTACTCACACCTCGACCCCGTTACGGAACTGCCCGTCCAAACACAGCCCATGCCGGAGGGCGTCAAATACGCCTGGCTGCCGCGCATCCGCTGCCTGGACTGCACGACAAAACTGTACACGCCCGGCCCGGACATGACGGCGCAGAAATTCGAGGCCCATCTTAAGTTTTCGGGACACCGTGAGAAGGTTAGGCAGAGGTTAGCGGCGCAAGGGAGTGGTGGCTCTACATCAACGTCATGACGGAGAGAAGGAGGGGGGAGGGGGGAAACGAATGACAAAGGGGGGGCGCGTGTAGTTGGGTTTGATGGGAAAGAATTGAAAAAGAGGGCTTTAATGGATGGAGTAGAGAAGACATTGTAAGCGGACATCTTGAATAGCGGTGCTTTATGATACGCTCAGACAGAATACATGGCGAAAAAAAGAACCTGTTTGATAGGATTGGCAGATATGTAGCGGGAGGGGAAAGGAGAAACGAGACATGCAGACGTTCTTCTTGACACTTTGAGCCATCCATTACCATTTGTTTCCCCCATACATCAAGAGACAGAGCACGATTATCTTGGAATGATGACGCAAATAAAAGAGCAACACGAGAAATCGTTACTGCATCACATACAAAGATCCAGAAGATGCCCTGCCGTTTCCATGTTCCAACCCCAAAATTGTCAAATCATACTAGTACCATGTCGAATAGTACCATGTCGAAACAAAAGGAGGGGGGGTGTAGATCGACCTGTAGAGTCACCCCCTTTCCCTGATACTTGCTGGTCGTAACAGTTAGACAATGAGAGAGAGAGAGAGAGAGAGAGAGAGAGAAAGATGAACGGATGCAAATGATGGGAACACAAGACAATGTGAGGGGGGCATAACGCGGTAAAAGACGCAACAAGGGCCACAGATATGAACAATTTTCTTTTCTGAAATCAAGACAGAAGAACACTTCAGTAAATCAGCGCAACCAGTCGAATCAACCGAACAACATATCATTCAATAAGAAAGGACAAAGAGGAGAGAAAAAGAAGAAAAAAAGAAGACCAGAACAAGGAACAGTCTCGACAAGGCCCAGAAAGTATCAAACGAAATTCGTCTCCAAGCAAAAAGAAAAGAAGAATGACAGCCAATTCCCTAACATACATACGTTTTACTCGTCGTCCTCATCCACGTCCATGTCCGACGCACCCTTGGAAGGCCGTCCTCGAGTGGCGCGCGCCGGCCGCTTCGTCTTCGCCAACACGCTGGCCTTGAGGGCTGGCGTCTTCCCCTTACCCCTGGAGGCGGCGGCTGACTTCCTCCCGTTGCTCCTCGGGGCTGCCGGCTCCGGCTCTGATTCTTCGTCGTTTTCTTCACCAGCCTCTTCTGCTTCGGGCTCGGGCTCGGGCTCGGCCTTGTCCGCCTCAGAGCCGTCCTCCTCATCCTCGTTGCCGCTTTCCTCTTGCTCAGATGCCTCCTCATCATCCTCGTCATCGTCGCCATACTCCCACTCCGCCACACCTTCCAACATTTCTTCTTCGTCCTCCTCGTCCCCACGCTCCGTATACGTCGAGATGGCGTGAGCGCGGCCGCTGCGGCGTCGTTCGCCCTCAGGCACAGAGGGTGCTGTTTTCTTGGCCTTGGGAGTCGCCTTGGGCCTTGCCGCCTTCTTGCCGGGAGCCTTGGCTGATTTGGCTTTCGGACCTGGCTTCTCACGGATGACGGTTTTCATCTGTGTCTTGGATCTCTTTGCTGGATGGTCTGCCGTTTCATGGAGCGACTTTCGCTTCTATAATGAAGGGGTAAGTAAATCAATCAACGTCCGACCCATGTGCAGGGAGTGCCGTTAAGCCATACCTTCTTCCTGTCCATGGCTCGAATCAAGTCATCCAATTTTTCGTCCAGTTCGTCCGGAATATACTGCTTCTTTGCAATGTGTTGGGCAACCTCGCTGGACGGAAGAGCAGTGTACAGGCCTGTAGGCAGACCAACCTTGCCCGGCCAAGCCTGGAAGCTCCAGTTCTTTCTCTCCTGGTACTTGCGTACCAAGGTCTGCGCCAGATCGCTCAGTACGTAGAGGTTCTCGCTCTTCTCCGGGTCGACACCGTCGCGTGTCTGCTTGACCCTCTCGGCGTACTTGTAAATCAGCGATATGTTCTGCTCTGTCGCGACTGCGGCAAGATAAAACAGGAAGTAGTTTGCAAAATCAACCAAGTCGGCTGGGTCGGAGGTGTAGTCTGGATGATGGGCCAGCAACGGGATGAGTCTTCCCATGAGAGCCTCCATGATCTGTTGCCCATTTTCTGCATAGTACCGGGAACGTGACCGCAGCCATGTTTCCACGCGGTTCTTCAGATCTGGGAAAGGCTCAAACGCTGTGAGGAAGAGGATGGTGAGGAAACGCGCGCGCAGCTTGCCGCGAGTGAGGTAGTTTTGCAGCTTGTCCATGAACCGACGGCGCACCTGGAGCTCGGTGTCTTGAACAAGCTCGGCAAGCTTGTTGAAACTCGCATGGTCGAACTGATCGTCGTACTTCTTCACCGTGCAGAGTTTTAGAATCATGAGGCCGGCCATGAGTCTCAAACGCTTCTTGTGATGCTTGGGCGTATCTTTGACCTTGGAAAACTCGCCTTCCGAGACGACCAAGGTTTTGAGGAGTTTGAAGACGGGCTTGATTCGTTCCTCGGCATCAGCATCTGTCGAGGTAGCCAGAGCTTGGTTGACGAGGATTCGAATAGAGACGCACTTTGCTTGGATCTCTTCATCCATGTCGGCGTCATCAACCCAGGAAGGATCCTTCTCCGTGGCGTTGGTTCGGACCTCACGCAGAATCTGCCTGATGATCATGTCGTTGATTGCCTGGTCCGAATCCACTGTAACAGTCGGCGCCAAGCGCTCAAGCTGACTTATGGTGGCTAGTTTGTTGAGGAGATGAGGTGCTTCGTACTTAAAGTTGGCCATGACCTTGCGCAATAGGTTGGTGGCTGTCGCCTTGCTCTTATCGTCGTTCTTCGCCAGAAGAATGTTGACGGCGTACTTTGGTGTTTTGATGGGCACGCCGTAGAGAGCGTAATTGATGAGCGTCTGCGTGAAGCTCCGGTCAAGGTTGATATCCTCGGGATATCGCTTGGCATACGATGAATAGGCCTTGAGGATATCGACGACGCTGGCATCGTGAGATTTGGTGGACTCGGTTGGTGCTTTCTGGATGAGCTCTTTCCGCAGTTCTTCAGCGTGGGCTTTAAAGATGTCGGGGTTTCGCTGTGATATGTCGTTCAGGACCTGATGTGCTACGGCGGCGAAACCGTTCTTGTCGCTCTTGGAGTAGTCCATGATCGTGGCCAAGTGGCTTCGGTTGAACATGAGACAGCTTGATCGATATAGCAGGGGAATCAGGGTGTCCAGAGAACTGGCGGCGGAGGTTGCTGAAATCTTCGTAATTAGCTCTGCAATGGCGCGCCTGACAGTCTTGAAGTCGCTCTCCGACTCGATCGCATATTTGATGAGCTGGTAGCAGCGCCGTTCGTTGAGCTTGACAAACTTCTGCAAGTCGGCGCGAACTTTTAAGGGGTCGGGAAAGTAGGCACCGAACCACTGCATAGTTTTAGCAAGGCCGGCCTTGACCTTGTCCTCGTTTGCCTCAATGACGCCGCCATTGTAGGCCTCGCATTGTTGAATGAAAATCTCGAGACCCTTGGCAAACTGAGGCTGGCGTGCCTGCATCGCGAAGAAAGCCTTTTGTGCCGCATTGTCGAGCGACTTGAGCATCAGGAGAATTCGCTCGGCTCGAATCTTGTCCTGGTCCGCCTGGCCAACCGCAGCCTTCCCCTGCGAGGACGCAGCCGCAGTCTTGGCTCCCTTGCCCTTTATCAGGGGGTATTTCAGGGGTATCAGGCATTCGAACATGACACGATCGAGAAGGACGTTGAGGTCGGGATCGTTGGCGTAGAAGGCATTGATGATGCGTGACGGAACGCCCGCGAGACAAGCGGTCACAGCTTCCTGTCCGTCTGCAATTTCCCCAGCGCCGACAGCCCACAACTTGCCGAGTAGAACCATTGCCTCGACACGCACGGCTGGTTTTCGGTCTCGACATCTGTCTGCCAGACTGGCGAAAACCGAGCCCTCCTTTTCGACACCGCCGAGGATGCCAAGCTTGAGGACGATGTCTCGGAAGTCAAAGAGCTCAATGGCCTTGACGGCTGCTAACCGGACCTTTTCCTCGCTATCATTCAACTTGTCGACCAAAGCTCTCACCAGCTCGCTCTCCTCTTGGGTGCTCAATCCAATGCCACCGGCAGAAGTAGAAAGGATGTAGCCAATAGCAGTGACCCAGGCTGTGCGGATCGTGCCCGTCTTGTCGTTTTTCCTGCCAACGAAGTTGCGATACGTCGCTGCGTGCGACTGCGCAAACGACTGCGGAGAATATGGCTTGGTGAGAACGTTGGCCTCGGCTGTGACTGGCGGAGGGGTATCATCCATCAGCTTGATAGGAGGGTATGCGGCAGGGTCGAGAACAGGAGGCGGCGGAGGGCCAGCAGCTCCAATACCAGAGATCATGTCGCCAAACGTCTCTGTAGCGATGAGCCGCAAGTGAACGTTGTCGGCAGATAATTCGGCGTCGAGCTGCGGAATCACGTTTTGCAGCACAGCAGGCGCCGCTCGCCACAGTTCTCGAATGAGAAGATGAGCCTGGCGAAGACTCTTGAGGTCGGCCTCTGAAGGTCCTGCATGTGCATCTTCCTCCTCGGAGTCGTCCCCATGGCGGGCGCCATTTCCCGCAGTCGCAAACCCAGAGGCATTGAGGATCACGTCGCTGAAGTACTGACTCACATAGCGTGCCATTTTGTCCGCGCACGCATTACAGATTGCCTTGGCCATGACATAGGCTGGCGGCTCGGTCTTGAGGAGGAGTGTCGACTGCTTGTCATTCTGCTCCTTACTTCGGCCGCCGCCAGGAGGAGCAGCTCGCAAGAATTGGCTGATGATGGCATCAATGACACTCGCAGGGACGCTGCCAGGAGACTCGTCAATCAGCTGGACCAGCATCTCCGTCAGGTGGATCTCGACATCCTTCGCAACCTGCTCCTCAGCCGGCGCCTTGGCGTTTGCAGAGACTCCGTCAAAGGTGGAATTGAACAGGCGTAGTAGCAGGTCGTCGGCCCCGTGTATTTCGGTCAGGAGTAGAATGCTCTTGACATCGGTCAGAGACATGAGAACGTATTTGTGCTGGCTGTTGTATGGGTTTGTGGGGTCCTGCAGGCTGGGGAGAATGTCCTTGATAAACAGCCCAAACATCATCTACACAGAACCAGTCAGCAAGCAAGATGGAGGGAGGAGAACCTCGAAGCTGGATTGGCTCACCTTGAGCTGATCATCTGTAAACGGAGCGTCTGGCACAAACAGCCGCAGGATATCCACCAAACAGCAGGCCGTGTAGGCCTTGACGCCTCGATCCTTGTGCTGCAGCAGGTTGCGATGTGCCAGCTTTTCGGCGACGCCCCTGAGCGAGCTCAGATCGACCTCGCCCTGCTCAAAGTCTGCCAGCTCCTTGGACAGCCTCTCGAGACGGGCCAGCAGCGTGGCGCTGGGGATGGGCTTCGCAGGCCGCCATGACAGCTCCTCGTTGAAGCGCAGTCTCCGGTGATCTCCCTCGTATTCGTCCTCGGCTTCTTGCGCCTCTGCCTCCGCCTCGGGCTCGGATTCCATCTCAGCTCCAGCCTCGGAATTTTCGTCTTCGAGCTCTGCCGCGTGAGACCGCTCTTCTGCCGGCGCGGGCGCCGATCGTCTCCTCGTGGACTGACGAGGCATGTTTGCGCGGGCACGGAGACGGCGACGATGGCGATGTGCTGCTGTTGCGAGGCGGCGAACAGACTATCCCGGAGTCTGCTTGTTATCTAGGTAGGCTGGTCGCGAAGTGCTTCGTCTTGCTGTGCGCGGGTCACAGCATCGCACGTTTGTTTGGGTTGCCGAGAGAGACGAGAGGGCAGAGCTACTGTTGAGCTCAAGAGTTCTCGGCGACCGATCTCGGCAGACCTGACTTGACTCAGACGTGATGATTCCCCTTTTTGCCCTTTTTTTTTTCCTTTACTTTTCGCAGCCTGGAATTGGCGTGAGGCGGCTGGTGCACAAGATGGCGATTTGTCTGGAGCAGCAGCTGCAAGTTTAGAGGGGAGCTTCAGTGCTTCAGCGTTACGCGACGCGATGGGAGATGATCCGGAGTGGCCCCGCGTCAGCTCAACTTGGAAGCTGTGCGATAAGGCCGGATACCTGCGATTACGTGGCATGCGCATACAAACTGCAGGTACCCTTTTCTGCGCCATGCTCCAAACGTTTGTTTTCTTCATGCTCCGTGTTTTTGGCATGAACTTTGGTCGCTTGCAGTCGCATCACCACTCTGTTTACGATGCTGGCCTATTTCTTGACGTTTTTCTTGATATTACCCGAAGGCTCTGAAAACGATGATGAGAGTATTGGCTGGGCATTTGGGTAGGTCAGAATCAAGGCACAAAGAGCATCCGAGCACCTGAGGAGCCCCCTATTTTCCGCCTCGCAGGACTGCAAATAGTGACATTGGAGGCATAATACCTAAGAAACAGATGAAAATTCGTCAGTGCCAAAGACATAAGTCCTTGAAGAGTATTGCGAGATTCCAATTATGAGAAGCGTAGTCCCTCTTTTCAAACAACCTCTGAGTGTCCCTTGGCGATAGGGCCAGAATACCTACCTACGTATGCGTCTCCTGGCTCCGGTGGTGGTAAAGAGAAACCACCAGAATTTCTGTGCATATAATGACGGAACTTATCGATCTGTGTCAAAAAAAGGATGCAGCAGGCTTGAATTGCCTAGAAAATCCGTCGTCTGGAGTATCAGCAACGCCAGCAAGGTAAGTCTGATCCGCAACTCGAAACCACAGCAGCAGCAAACCGCCAAGTATCACCGGCTGAGATGCAGCTTTCCACGAGAATCGTACCCTATAATTGCATGTACACAACCTGGCAGTCTAAGCTCACAAGCTACCTATACCCAGTAGCCGCAGATTACCGCGTCGTTTGCACCTGTTGGGGCTCTTTGCACTCAGCAGGTCTCACCAGCCATGTTTGTTTCACGGCTCACATATTCACACAAGGCCGAAATTCCATCCTTGTGCTCTCGGGCTCTGACAGAGGTTGTTGTACGAGAAGCCCTGAATCTCATGGACCGCCATTGCTCCAGCTTGGGAATCTATGCAGATGCTTGCTATCCATACCTTATGTTGCAGTGGTAGAGAGGTTCCATTATCTTGACGTTCCTCTCACAGACTTGTTGGTCTACATCGGTTGCAAGATGTATTCTCTAATTCTGTCTCTTTGTGAAGCTGAAACTGTGATAGTCATGCATAAATTTTTGGTGTATATCCCTAGGCACTCCCTGCTCCTCTTCTGAACGAGGACGACACGGTCGATGACAGCTGCAATTTCGGCAGAGTTCCCCTTTACATCTCTACTTGCACATCGAAAAACTTTTGATGCCATGTTTCGGTCAATTTTAATACCCTTCATCATTCATACCTACTAAGTAGTACCTAGTCATCACTCAGATACTACCTACCTACCGAGGCTCATTACCTACTCACGCAAATACCCAGCTGCCACTCCCACTCACCACTTTGCCGGTCCGGCAGCCAACCTCCCAAACCCCAATTCACCGGCTGTCAAGATAGCTCTGAGAACGCGTGGTGGCTTGCCTCTCTTCGGCGAGTTGTTTGCTCGGTGTGATTCACTGCCGCGGCGAAATAAACAAACCATCAAGCTCGCACATTTTCCACCCCTCAGCCCTTTTCACTTCTCTCTCCTTCACGCAACACACTCCGCTCGTTCGTTTCTACTTCCCACAACCACGTCTCAGTTCCAGTCTCTCTATATATCTCCATTTCCACGTTCGATTCAAACACTCTTTACTCACTTCAAACTCTTCGAAGCGTTTCAGCTCCTCGATCGGTAAGAAACAGCAGGGAACAAGGAAAAGGAAAAACTCCATACTTTTCCGTCCCGTGGTGCCATCGTCACGCGTGTATCACCTTCGAGCTCCTCTTCCCGGCAAACCTTTCCCTCAATCCCCATCGCCCAGCCCCCAGAGCAGTCTTTCTCTAATGTCAATATTGCCAGTCTCGTTCATTCTTCTGCCCACTTCACAACGCAAGAGAGTAGTTTCCAAGTAAGTCGTCTCCCTCACCCGCCTCGTCACAATCCTCTAAGCAAGAGAAGTAAACTGACATCCTTCTCCGCTCGATAGTGGCCGACATCAAGGACATCAAAGACGCTGAATGCGGCGTCGTGCCTGAGAAGAAGATGAGCGTCGCTCAAAAGGTCAAAAAGGGGAATCCCCTCGACTTGAAGATCATGACGAGCGCTGCCTTGTTCATTTGCATTGTGGCTGGCCTCCTCGCCATCACCGTCTTGGTCGCTCACTGCGGTAAGCCTCTTTCTCTATCCTTGAGCCTCCAATCTGAACACATCTGACCACAAAACAGCTGGCCTGGAGAGACCGTACCAGACGCAGGGAGCAGTCGCTGTCGTCTCTGCTGAGGCCATCCCCGTGGTTGACCACAAGCTTGAGCATCGCGCTGCCGACTGCAACGAGACCGAATCCGCCATGTCCGCCGCTTCTGCTCAGATTCTCACCTTGGTTCTTGACGATGGTTCCCTCGCTGTTGTAACCCAGGATTCTGTCTCTTACCCTGCGGTTTCCGTCACTAGCATCCCGATTTCGTAAGTCCAGCCTTCAGCAAATCTGCTGGAAGAGAAGTCCGCTAACAACATGTTTCTTGCAGCACTGAGACGGCCACCTCGACCATCTACAGCATCATCACGCCCTCCACGCCCGCCATCGTGACCAAGACCTTGACAATGACCACGTCGGTCCTCACTTCTTCAGAGGTCCCCATCTGCTCGGCCATCGACACCACAGTCACCGTCACCGTCACCGTCCAGCCGGCCCCCTCCAACCCCTGGGCGTCCAGCTCCGTTCTCGGTGACGTGACCGTGACAGCAGGCGCATCGACAGTCACAAACGTCAACACGGACGTCTCCTACACCAGCGGCCTCCCCGATGCCACCGTCTCCGGCAACCCGTCCACCATCACCAACGTCGACGTCTCCATGACCGGCCTCCCCGACGTGACCGTCTCCGGAAACCCGGCCACCGTGACAAACGTCCTGACGGACATCTCTCTCACCAGCGGCCTCCCCGATGCCACCGTCTCCGGCAACCCATCGACCATCACGGCCATTCAGACCAGCTACTCCCTGCCGCGAGAACCCGTCACCTCGCTCGTCACAGTCGTCATCTCCGACCTCTGGAGCCCCCCGGCAGCCAGCTCTCCCGCCACAGACCTCGTGACAGTCACCGCCGTGTCCACGCTCAAGACAACCGTCACCACCATCGGCACAGCCCCCTCTCCCATCATCGTCACCGTCACCCCGCCCTACGTCGAGCCCGCCCAGAGCACTGCCTCTACCGCCTACGACAGCTCCAAGGCCGGCGCCGAGACCTTTGGCCAGAGCACCCTCATCAAGACCGTCACGGCGACAACCGTCCAGTCGGCGACGTCCACGACCACCGTCTTCATGACGCCCGTCTTCTCGAGCTACAACGGCACAGCCGCGAGCAGCGTCCCCGTCGGCACCGCGACCAGCAGCGCCGTGCCCTCCATCCCCGTTGTTGTTGTCTCCGGCAGCAGCGGCAGCATTGGCCAGGAGGCACGAAGCCGCGTCCTTGCCGGCCTCATTTTCGCGGTTGCGGCTGTCATGGCTATGCTCTAAGGGGCTCGCTCAGTGGGTAGATTTCCCGTCTCACCGTCTCACGGGTTCAAGTCTTTGGGCACGGCTCAAGGATAAGGGGGATGTGGTTATATGCATGGAAGAAGACCAATCTAGGCGGTTTCTTTCTTTTCATTCTTCTTTCTTTTTTGTAATGAGGGGTCTCTTTTTCTAGGTATGAGACATTACCCATGAGTAAGCCTCTGCAGGCAAATGGTTGAAATATGGTCGGCTGGCCAAACACGATAGCAATGGATGCTTTGTTTAATTCCCAGTTTGGCATCAAGCAAGGGGTTACGTATAACGCAGTTAGGAATGACACGTCAAATCAAGTCACTGTAGCACTGTTCCTCGTAGATTAATCGCACAACTCTATCGGTAACCAAGCACATATCTGAAAACTATTACTCGGTAAACTACAATGGACCCAAATAAAGAGCCTTGATGACAAGGGACCGAGATTTAATGCTTCTTCAGACCTCCATTAGAAGGAAGGAAAAGGAAAAAAAAGGCAGCAACTTTGTCCAAACGCCTGCGTCTTCCTTCAAACCCCTTGCCCCAATGACGCCGCTATTTCCCATCTTACCCTGCTGAGCCATCAGTAACATCGAATTAACGGATTTACCCTTTGAGTTGTGCCCCGTCCTCTCCTTGAAGCCCTTGCCCCGTGTTGCTCGGCACATATTACGTCCCCCCACCCCAGATCGCTTCCTCGGATTTCTTGGCCTGGCTTCTAATCTTGTCGTATCTGGCGGGTTCCATCCTTCTTGCGGGGGTCCTACCCATGGATCTCTCGGCGCCCTCTTTTGCTCTCCAATCGACTTCCTCCCAACACAGAGAGAAACCGAGGGGTGATCGCTCATCGATTGAGGCACGCCGGAGGTTGGAGCAGCAAGATCTCCATCCTATCGTTGCGCACGCATCTCCCGTGCTTGCCTCGCCTTCCAGCTATCTCGGATAGGGCCAGCGGCATCATAGAGGTCCTTGACAGAAACGCGGTCCTTGATGCTTTCCAGGACGCTTACGACTGTGCTTTTGTGGTTTGCCTCGTGTTTGTCATCTCTGAAGCGGAGAAGCCGCCATCTTCTCTGGTCGTCTTGATTACATTCCACTATGCGGTCATTCAAAGGATCGTTCAGCCCTTTCAGAATTTCCCATTCTTCTTCGGTGATGTAGAGGTCGTCGAAGCGCTCGTACTTTTCTGGGCCGTCACCCTTGTAAACATATAGTTCTGCCTTCGGCATGCTGTCGTAATCCACAAAAGGTTCGGTGATGCCCTCTTTGCGCTCCCATTCGTCGGGCTCAACAGTTGGGAACGTAAGCCTGAGCCGCAGGTCGATGGTGTTTTCTTCCGGGGGCTTCCACTTGAGGATGTGAGGGTCAGTGCCGTGCTTATAAGGCGTGTTTCGGCAGGTGAAGATGAGGCCGTCGTTGCCATGCTTCAGACTAGGAAGTATCTGTTTGAACATCATCTCGATACCGTAGCCGAGTTGGAAAGGCTTCATCTCGACAATAAACGGTTGATACTGTTTTTCGTCGGGAAAGTCTTTGAACAGTTTCTTATAGGGCGTATAGAGTCGCTCCTTGAAGTAAGCCAGCCGCTTGTCTAGGGACCGGTCCATGAGCTTGTAACCATCCATCACTAGGCAGTCGAAGACAAGAAATCTGGCCTCCTTCTCTCCACTAGGCAGACTATCCCAGACCAATTCGCCATCGACCACTGTTGCCGTATGGAAGGCGCTGACATCGTTCTCGCGGGGGAAGTGTAAGCTCTTGTTGGTGATGTACCAGTAATCGTTTTTGCGGTCAATCAAGTAGTGCGCTTCCCCCTGGTTCTCGTCTTCGGTCAGGTAGAGGAGATAGCGAATGCCGTCGGATTTTTCGCAGACGTAGTAACTGATAGACAGGCGCGCGTTAGCTGGTCAACTGCCTGTCACGAGAATCAAGCCCGTCTTGCGGCGGCTGCCATACTCTTGCTTGGTCATTTCTTCCAGATGCTGTCTGGCGAAACTAACGGGCTGGGCACCGGGGAAGCTGGTCTGTTGCCTCCCCAGCAAATCGGCGACCTCTCTGCGCAATGTGTGTACCAGAGGACCTTCGGCTTTGATGCCAGGCTCGTCGATTGAATCGATCGGCCCATCTGGTTTGGGCTCCATGGCTGGCTTGCCTGCCGGTCGCCACTGGCTGCTTGCCTTCCCAACAACCTCTGTTCAATGGCGCGTCAAGCGCCGATTCGCTGCTGTGGAAGCGATACTGTCAAAGAATTTAAAAACAAGAAATTGCCGTATGAGTAATTGCTAAGAATAGAAAAGGATGGCCTCGTGTTCGCACAGCCTCGGCGCATCTGATGCCAGACACCTCGAGAGCATCGAGCTTCGCGTGATGAATAAAGGTGTAAGTTGGTTGAAGTTGGGGGAAAGTTGCACTCGAATGCTAAGGTAATACCTAGCTGGAAGCCTACATCTGCTGTAAAACGGGGCTTGCACTGGTTGGCTTATCGATAGCGGCAATGGGCAGATCCTCCTCCTCTTGGTAAGTACCTAGGTAGACTAAGCCAATCAACCTCAAGGCATGATGTGGCCAAACAACGACCTTTGAGGCAACCCATTGATATCAACCATAGCTCGATTGAACTCTCGACCAACGCACTTGGCGCAAAGGAACTATGCGACATGATGCATCTCTCGAGGGTCGCTTAAACAGGAGACAAACAGTCAATTGTGGCTTTCAGTCTAATTAGTAGATAAATCGACTTGTTGCTCTAAATTGCCTTTCTGTAGGGTCTCGGCAAAGTCGACGAAGCCGGCATGGACCCCCTGCTGCAAGGCAAACCTCTATATTGGATAACAGGGTTGATGCTAGGTAGGTATTTAACAACAGGCATCTCGTCATTGAACCCAAGAATTATTTCAGAGTACCTCCGTACTGAACAGAACGCTCCCAGAAAGGCGCTGAGGGCACCGAGGACTAAAGAAACGACGGCAGCAGTTGAAACCATTGGTCCAGCTCCTCAGCTCTCGTATAGGAGGTATCTCAGCAGATGCACTTGCTTCAAACAACAGGCTACTTAATTTTCATCGATTTTGTCGACCTCTGCCCTGGCTTCCTCCCACTGCTGCTTGCTCTTGCGCGCCCATTCAATCTGGCTCCTGGCATACGCCAACTGTTAAGAGCGTCAGTACTATCAATGCCTAGAGAGCGCAGCAGCAATAGGCTGCGCGGTGGGTTCGATCGACTTACCATGTATCTCCGCAAATCATCCTCCTTATCTTTCTGGAACCGTTTTAGATCTTCGAGTACGCTTGCGCTAGCCTCCTTGACGTCCTTTTCAGAGACCACCTGCGCTTGTTCCAATTGGATAATAGATTCCCGCGTCTTCCCGATCGTATCTCGGCGAGTTCGCTCGGGATCCACGTCGACGACTCCCTGAACCGCGTGGCGAATTGGCCCAAAGATCTTGTTCGTTATAGAGTTTGTGCTAGGCATCTTCCTGTGAGTTATGCTCGCACTTCTCTCGGGAAGGCCTTGACTGGCAGATGGGGGCACCGACGGGAAGTCGCCGTGGGTGGGTGGGAAATCCGAGTCTATCGATTCGGTGTCTTCTTGACTGCCATCGCGGCGGTGTTGCGTGGGGGGCTCCCGAACGCTGGCTGATCGTTTCGGCGGAGGTGAAATTTGTTGGCTGTTTGAGAGATACTGTTCGATACGTCTCGCTTCGGCTTCACTGCGCTCCAACTGGTCCAATAACGCTCGCTTCTTGTTCAACTCCTCAGTTGTCATATCCTGCTGCACGCGCTTGAGAACCCTATACCGCAAGACGCTCCTGACAACCCCTGCAAATTGAGCATTTTCTCTCATCGGCTCCGCAAAACTTGCGCCTAGAGTGCCTGATAGCTCTTCAGTTGCAATGTATGACGCATCGGCGGCTTGTCCTATCCGCTCGATGGCCGGTCCTAGGGAGGGGGCTTGCTCCGAGAGGGCAAATGCATTGTATCTCGACCCCAACTCGCAAAGATCTGCCGCGAGGGATGACAGATGGCTAAGGGTCCGGCGGTTGACTTTTTCCATGGGACCTGTCAGAAGCTGTTCTAGTTCCTTGATCGAGGCTTCATAAGAAATGAAATACGGGTCAAGTTCCTGCTCGCTGAGTTTGGATGCATCTGCCGGAAAGCGTTCGATCGCAAGACTCCCACCCTGAAGAACGGAGGCGCTCAAGTCCTGACCGCCGGCTGGAGTCTTGAGCTTTGCTGAGCTGGAAGGGATTGGGAGGAAGTTGTGCGCAGGTGTGGGATTCGCGGGGTCCAGCGGAGGTGCCTTGAGAACAGATTTGGGTATAGAAGCGACAGGATGGGCATGCAAGACTTCGCTCTATCATCATGTCAGTAACGGCCGAGGCACAAATCTTGGTATCACAGAAGGGGGGGTGCGGTACCCAGCTTGAGTTTGGGTCGAGAAATCTCCACCAGACACCGTCTTCTCTCACGGCATCCATTCGACGGCAGCGGTTCAGAAAGACCATCAGCATGCGCTTCCGTAAATCAATGATTTGCTGATCTTGCTTGGCACTTGTGGGATTCGCAGCGTAGTCGGCCATGGTGTGCTTCTCTGGAATAGGTGGGATGACAAGCGTTGGATGAAGACGAGTCAAGGCTTCTCTGAGAGAGGCGAATTCAGAGTAACGTCGACGAACCTCGAGATCCTAACACTGGAGGTCAGACGGGTGTCCAGAGAACAGAGCTGAGCGCGACGAACCCCAGTCTTAATGGTGTACACAATGTATCTCCCTCCGCTTTCCACGCTCTTGCCCGCGTCAGTGATCATGATGGGCATGTTGGGGTTTTCGTAAAGAATCTGCTCAATGCGGCTGTTGTAACCGCCTGGCTTCCGTCGTGGAGGCGCGTCCTCTGTCAGGACGTCCTCTTCGTCGACGTGCCCGGCATCAGGGCTGAAGGGCGCACGTGGTGAATGAGCATCGTCGCTGCCAGTTGAAGGGGTATGGGAGGTCTCAAAAACTCCGTCTAGAGGGTTCATCTCGCGTTAGTTCTGACTCTCTTGTCGTCGCATCCAGTCACGCATCCAGTTCCCGAACAGGCGACCCAGCAGCGCCTGGAGCGACGAGGTGCAGTGGACTTACAGTCTCTGGATGTCGGCGAGCTCGGAATTGCTGACGATGAGGTCTGCGAATCCCGCCGATCGAAGCTGCTCCCATAGGGATTGTTGTCCTCGTCGTTCCACATGATGGCGGCGCTCTCGAACAGGCGTCTGTACGTGCGAAGATCGTTCTGAGGGGATTGCGCGGCGGCAGCGAACGGCGCAGTATCGCCAGAATGAGCTCTGGACGGTCCTTGAGCTTCTGGGGGCGACGGTGGCTGCGGGGCGCAGTCGGTTATGCCGCAGTGACGGGGGTCGTAAGTCAAGGTGAGTGCAGGTAAAGCGCCTGGAGGGCTTTCGCCATTTCCTAACGAAAGCAGCGGGAAGAGGCTGTCAAGGAAGACAAGTCAGAGGCTGTGGCGGCGGTTTGCAGGCAGAAGCGGAGAGCGAAGCGTTGGCTTGAGAAGCTCCGGCAGGTCGCTGAGGTCGAAGAAGCCTTGCCTTGCCAGCCTTCCAGCTTGATGACGATACCGCGCGCACGGACCACCTGCATCAAACAGAGCAGAGGCAGGCAAGCAAGCAAATTCCCGGGCAAACGCACGAAATACCTGCGGAGTACATGCCCGCTCGTACCTTCAAGGTTGCTTGCTTGCTTGCTTGCCTCACGCTTCCGAGGTTGGCTGTCCGCATTTACCCATGGACTGCTGCCGCCAATCCCTGCAACTCACGATGCAGGCTGACTCTACGTTTCTACTCTGACTTTTGCTGCCATGAGATGCGAAGATAGTCGCCCATCACTGCATCGAGTCTCTTTTACCGAATGAGTGAAAATCACGGGATTCCATCGTTCCTAGCCTTCTCTAGTATGTTTGCGTTCTTCCGGAATAGGCGTCACCTCAGGAATACCTCACCCCATGGTGCATGTTTTGTACCATCATAGAGGTATGCCTCTTGCGGGAGCTTCAACGCCAACCAAGTTGCATTTTGATAGGTAACATCATTGTCTCCTTGACGACTTGACGTCACAGATACCACGCATTCTATCTGCATATTTTTAGCTTGCGAGGGCGAGACTTTGCTCTACCTCAGGCTACCAAAGGTAGGTATGCTGTGCCTGTGCCTGTGCTTGAATCCTCGAATACGTGTGCAAGACGGAAATTGTCCAGATACTGAGCATCCACGTCTTTCCACTTCACTAGGATCTATGACATTAAAGATCCGAAACAACTGTTATGTTGTGGGCATCATTTGAAGTAATGCGGCTACTCATGGGCCTTCCTCATGGCCGTACCACTCCTCCTATACTCGTACAGATTAGAATCCATATGCCTTTCGGGACCTTCCATCGTTCCACCATCAATGTATGTAGTGGCTGATCAATTGCGTCGACGGGACATCTCGAAGTCGTCACTGTGAACAGTGGCAACATCGCTCCGGATCGATGACAAAGAGTCGCTGGAGGTGTTGAGGTTGCATAACATGGATGAAACATCGTCATGGTCGTCGATCGGGAGTTGCAGTTCTTTTCTCTCCCTCTGATCATCAAATCGCACTTTGAGGCCATCGAAGCGTGGGGAGGTAGTCGGGCGTTTGTTGTCGGCATCTGCAGCCTGCAGAGTCTCCAAAGGCTCTGGAGACGAAGAACTCGAGACAGTAGAGGCGTCCCCAACGGGCAGAGTAAACGCCCTGTAGAATCGTTGCCACCACGTGGGCTGAGGCGATGGAAATACATTGTCCGCTGGCTCGGCTTGCTCCTGGTGATGCTCATGTGCTTTTGGAAACCCAGAAGCCATGCCACCTGGATGACGGGGGTATGGTGCTTCTTGCGGTCGAAAGACGGGAGCTGGGAACTGGACATGAGCATTCATGACGCCGAGTGGCAGAGTTGTTGGGATCTGGGGGCCTGGGAAGAAATACATCGGAGCTTGTTGAGGAACTGCATAGTTGAAGACGGGCACTTGCTGCGCAATAAGAGGCGGTACTGGCCTTGCTATGTCGTCCGTCGTGTGGCGGCGTGGTTGTGTTCGTTGTCGGTCAGGGGTAATCTGTGCCTCGGTCTGTTTGCGAAAGATTCTTGCCCTTCCCATGCAATACATCCATACCACCGACAAGATGAGAAAGGTGACGACGATGGAGAAGATGATACCAAAGTGCGTGACAGAGTTGAGACAGTGCCAACCGATACAAGAGTTGGCTCGACGGCGAGCTTGAGCATGCTCTTCTCCCTTGGACAACTGCATAGCTGCAGTCACATTCGGCGGAGAACGTCAGAGCAGTTGAGAAGTGTACCTGCTTGAGATAGGTAGGGAATTCGTGGGATTTGGTGATCCTTGGATTTCCATGCAGGTATTACTCGGCAGCAGTCGGGAGTGTTGAAAAGGATGAGTGCAAAGATGCTCTTGGCTAGGAGAGGGAGAAGGAGTTTCAGATTCTTCACTGCATGGGCTTTATGTTGCTTGACCGCCTAACCGCCAAAAGCTCAGTGAAGCCGGCTGGCGGCTGGCAGAGCGGCTGGCAAGTTTCCCCAAGGCTCTCTTTAGTACTTCAGTACTTGGGGTCATGCTGCATTTTGACGGTTTGGGTGCCTGAGACTGGCCAGCGAGGCAACCTTAGAACTCAACCCTCAACGTTTGTCTTTGACGCTCGATCTGTAAGGAGACGAAAACAAAGGCAGGCTATGGAGGAAGCCTCTCTGATTTGGAGATTCGGCCAATCGCCAGTCATCTTCCACGTCCTCAGGATACAAACTACTGAGGTACGCAAGGCCTGGGAGTTTCGATATGACCTTCGCCATCACAAGCCGTATCTGCCCTCGAAAAAATACCAAATGCCGTAGAATCGCCCGGAACTCAGCCCTGAGCAGAGCCCAAAGGCAACACGCCCATCTCAAAGAAGGCAAATAGCGACCCGATGTCAGCTTCAGGGGTTGAGAGTGTGTGGACTATACTGTCCGTACAGCCATACTCCCCTTTCCGTGGAAAGCAATCCATCAATTCGTGGTGAAATAACCCATGGTTTACTAGACAGAAGAAAGAGAAACGTTGAGTTTCCCCCAATATATGTCGACTAGGAATGATGTAACAAGGTGAGAGTATCCTGGTGGTGAGAGTGAAGTCGGGCGCTAGCCAATAGCCAACCACCAGGCCTCAATCGCGGCGCGCACGGACCACGCTGGCGTTCCCTGAGCAAGGCACTGTACGTACATGGAATTTCTGGCTCGCCTCGTCGTGTTGGACCTTCAAGACTCGCGATAGCACGCCTATTGGCAACCACCCGCTCAACTCCCTACCTCGCATACATTCGTCTTCGTCGCCCGGCAGACCCTGCCATGATCTAGAGACGGCGGATGAGCCTTTCTACCAGTCACCTCCGAGGCGCAACAACAGCTCGGCGGACGCGTTCCTGCCATCTCGCCCGACCTTGACGCAGCCCCGACACCTCGACAGCCATTGCAACGCAGCATCCATCATGGCGGCTCTTCAGAACGGCGCCGCCAATGGCACGACAAACGGAGATGCCTTGAAAGCCCCTGCCAGCGTCCGATTCTCCGACATTCCCTCCGCCATCGACATCCCCGTTCAGGGCGACCAGGAAGACGAAGCGGTCGAGATCGATCTCGAAGACCTTGTCGACGATCCCACCGAGCTGTGTACCCTGTTCGAGAACGAACATGCGGCAAAGACATACTGGATGACTGTTGCGCTGGCGTATGCCAAGCAGCACAAGATCGACCACGCCATAGAGATGCTGATCCGAGGTGGCAACGCAATCCAGAGCAGCAACCCGCGCGATAAGGTCAGCATGATCTGCTGTCTCTGCTGGATGTACCTGTGGAAGAGCCGAGAAGCGCCTCGCGTGGCGCCGGACGGCGTTCCTGCGACAGAAGCCAAGACAAAAGAATACTATCTCCAGCTTGCGACGTCATCCCTGAATGACGCTGCTCGCCTCAACCCATCCTTTCCGCCCATCTTCCTCGCCCGAGGAGTCCTGCTCCTGCTCAGAGCCTCACTACAAGGACCGTCGAAGACTGCTGGGGGCCTGGGGACCGAGAAGAGCGAACTGCTGAAGAATGCCGCCAAGGCCTTCGATGATGCTCTCCGAGTCTCTCAGGGCAAGAACTTGCTGGCCCTGATGGGCAAGGCCCGCACTCTGTTTTCCATGCACAAGTACCCCGAGGCCCTGGCTGCATATCAAGATGTGCTTCAGAAGAGGCCTGATCTGGTGGACCCCGATCCTCGTATTGGCATTGGCTGCTGCTTCTGGCAGCTTGGTTTCAAGGAGGATGCCAAAGTGGCGTGGGAGAGATGTCTGGAAATCAATCCCGACTCAAAAATCGCAAACATCCTCCTCGGCCTGTACTACCTCGATGCTAGCGGTCACGTTCCGGTCAACAGTGACGAGTTCCTCAAGCTTTACAAGACGGCCATGATCGAATATACCCAGAAGGCCTTCAAGCTCGATAAGGAGGTCCCCATCACTTGTGCTACCTTTGCAAGCTACTTCCTCTCTCGAAAAGCATGGGACAATGCAGACAAACTGGCCCACAAGGCCATCCAGTATACTGATGTCAACGCCGTTGCTAGTGACGGATGGTACCTGCTAGCCCGAAAAGCTCACTATAATGGCGACTTGGAGCGTGCCAGCGACTACTATCGCCGCGCCGACGATGCTCGCGGAGGTACCGAGACTGGCTATCTCCCAGCCAAATTTGGCGTGGCCCAGCTGTCCGTCATAAAGAATGACCTGGGAGAGGCGAAACTAAGACTGGAAAAGATTATTCAGCAATCCAAGAACCACGAGGCCATGATTCTCCTCGGAACCATCTACGCAGAGGAAATCTTTACCAGCCAGAACAACGACAACAAGGAGGACAGATCTGCCGAAATGAAGAAGGCGATTGCTCTGCTAGAGGGTGTCAGAAATTCGTGGAAGGATCCTAAGAAAGCACTGTCGCCGGACGCTTCCGTGCTCCTGAACCTGGCCCGGCTCTACGAAACGGACAGCCCCGACAAGGCACTGCAGTGTCTGCAGCAGGTTGAGCAGCTCGAGATCGAACAGATCCCAGAGTCAGAGCGCCCCACGGATGTACCCGAGGCTGAGGTTCAGGCAGCCCTTCGCAAGTTCCTCCCACCTCAACTTCTAAACAACATTGGGTGCTTCCACTTCCAAGCCGAGAAGTACGAGCTCGCTAGTGAGATGTTTGAAGCAGCTCTGGGTGCCTGCATGAGAGCTGGCGAGAAGGATCCTACAATGGACACCGACGCCCTGGTGACGACCATCAGCTTCAACCTCGGACGAAGTTACGAGGCTCGTGGGCTCACGGACAAGGCTGTCGAGGTTTATGAGGGCTTGCTCAACCGTCACGACGACTACACCGATGCCCGCACACGGCTGGCGTACATCAAGCTCCGGAAGAACCCCAACAAGGAAGGACCTGATGCTGTGGCAAAGCTGTACCAAGAAAATACCGCCGATTTGGAAGTCCGAGCCCTCTACGGATGGTATCTTGGCAAGGTCCACTCTAGAAAGCGCCCTGCCAACATTGCAGAGGACCATGAATTCCGTCACTACAAGCATACGTTACAAAATTACGACAAGCACGACAGGTACGCTTTGGTTGGGATGGGTAACTTATATCTCGTGCAGGCCAGAGAAATGCGCCGTGAAACCGAGCAGGAAAAGCAGAAGAGAAGCGCCACGTATTCCAAGGCTGTTGAGTTCTTCGAGAAAGCTCTGTCACTCGACTCAAAGAACGCATATGCTGCTCAGGGCATTGCCATCGCTCTCGTCGAGGACAAGAGAGATTACAAAACCGCCCTTACCATCTTCAACCAAGTCAAGGACACAGTCAAGGATGCTCACCTGTATGTGAACTTGGGACACATCTACGCCGAGCTGAAGCAGTTCTCCAAGGCCATTGAGCACTATGAGATTGCTCTGTCCAAGGAGGGCAAAGCAAATGACCCGGTCATTCTTTCATGTCTCGGCCGCACGTGGTTAAACCGAGGGAGGGCAGATCGGGATGTCGACTCTTACATCAAAGCCCTCGAATGCGCCAAGAAGGTAAGCTTACCGCCATTGAGTTTTTCTTCACACAGATGATCCTTGCTAACCTGGGACTCACAGGCACTTGAGGTGGCTCCGGATCAGATACACTATCAGTTCAACGTTGCCTTTGTTCAGATCCAGCTCGTGACAATGATCCAGGCCCTTCCCGAGAACAGGCGGACGGCTGAACAGCTGGAGGATGCATCTAAAGGTCTCGAAGCAGCCATTGAGTCTCTTGACAAGATTGCTGCCCATCCCCAAACGCCGTATCCCAAGCATGACGTTGAGCAGCGTGCCAACATGGCCCGCAACACGCTCCGCAAGCAACTCGAGAGAGCTCTCAGCAAGCAGAAGGAATGGGAGGAGAAGAATAAGGAGAAGATCCTGGCCGCCAAAGAGCTGCGCGAGGCTGAAATGAGGAGACGCGAAGAAGAGAGACGAGCCGTGCTGGAAAAGGAGCGCGAGCGCCAAGAGAAGATCCGGAAGGAACGCGAGGCAATCGCCGCCCGCGATAGGCTCCTCGCAGAGCAACGAGCCGAGGAGGAGCGCGCGCGCCTGGAAGCCGAGATGACGACGGACGAAGAGACTGGCGAAAAGGTCAAGCGGAAGCGCAAGCCAGCGCCACGCGCCCCCGCCGGCGAGGGCAAGCCCAAGCGGTCCAAGAAGAAGAAGGCCGCGGCGGACGAGGACGAGGGCTCAGAAGAGGAGAGCCACACCAAGAAGAGGCGCCGCCTCACGAAGCGGGAGTCCTCCAAGTTCAAGTCCGCCGAGATTGTGGTTGATTCCGACGAGGAAGCCAATGACGACGACGACGACGCTCTGGAACGTGCCGAGCGGAACCTGGAGAGAGACGAGACGCCCCTGTCCGAGGCCAACGAGGACGTTGCCGACAAGATGGATGTGGACAACGAGGAGCAGCAGGAGCAGCAGGAGCGGCAGCGGGAGGAGGATGATCATCGCGACGATAGGAACGACGACGAGGACGACGACGACGACGTCGATGCTCCTCGGACTCAGCCCAAGAGAACTCGCAGGGGCCGTGTGATTGCGGAGAGCGATGACGAGGATGAAGGTGCGGAGCCCAGTGCAAAGGCGGATGATGGCGCTGCGGCGGGGGACGAGGATGACGAATGATGATTCGCCGTTGCTTGTTCTGCTTTGATTTATTACTGGTATTTGTGGGAGGTGTAGTTCAGGGGGAGGGGAGAAGGGTATCATATTGGTTCAAGTCGAACACACAAAG
>LFMI01000749.1:40905-62189 GCA_001050175.1 Trichoderma parareesei | reverse complement strand
GAACCCCCCCCCCCCCCCCCCCCCCCTTCCCCTTCCCGCCATCTCTCTCGCTACCAGGTGCCGTGCCGGACTTCCAAACTTCTTGCCAGCATTTCTCTAGCATCTCTGGCCTCTAGCACCCGTCACCCGTCATCCAGTATCTAGCATCGCCTCGCCTCACCTCACCAGCAACCCTCGGATCCCTGGCCAGCCCTATTTGACACATCCTCAGACGGCTATCCCCACGGCTCATCCACCCCGTGCCTGGACGCCCGCACACCTGCTCGGAGATCGAGTTGCAGCCGGCCTCAGGACCGTCCGTCTGAAACGCAGTTCAGACTGTGATTCGCACCGCTGTACGCGTCCTGCCGCTGTGATAGGGCCGCACCCCCCCAGCACCTTGCATTGCTGCCGCCAGTGCACAGCCTCCTCGGAAGGCTGACTGTGGAATCTGCCTCGCGACAACGAGGTACGGAGACAGACAGACCAAGCGCTCGGCCGCCATCATGGCCCATGAGCCCCAGCGTGGAAGGTCGCCGTCGGCCGGTGGCTTTCAGTCTGATATAAACCAATCCCACTCGCCGGCACGGAGCCCGCTGGCACCCACAAATGAGCAGCCATCCGCTGGTCTTGGAGTTGGACTCGGCGTCGACCTGGATCCGTCACAACAACAACAACAACAACAGCGACTTCAGCAGCAGCAGCAGCAGCAGCAGCAGCAGCAGCAGCAACGAGCATTCGCGGCGCCTCTGCATCCCAACTACGACTCCTTTGGCGCAAACGGCTTCCTCGGCGCACAAGCCAACGCCGTCGACCCGACAAACGGCTTTGATCCCAGCGCGAGCTTCGGACAGCAGCCGGCCACCGGACCCGACTCCACCCTCTCCCTGAACGCCCAGGCGCAACACAACTACCTCTCCCCAAACCTCCACGACGGTGACTTCTCTCTCTTTCCCTCGGCTGCTGAGCAAGGCGATCAGTACAACGCCCCCCTCTTCGAGCAGCCGCCTCTGGGCGACCTCAATGCCATGACCTCCCCGCACTCGCACCAGTCTCCGACCCCTCCACAGCTCTTCCAGCCGGACAGTCTACAGTCGCCTCCCTTTAACCGACATCAGTTCTCGTCGCCGCCAACTCATTCGAGAAATGCTTCCCTAGGACCCGAAGCCGCGCTTCTCCCCAGCCAGATTGGAGACTGGACCCAGCCGCAGTTTCAGGGCCATCGACGAACCCCCTCTGAGTATTCGGACGTCTCCTCCGTGGCCCCTTCGCCCCATCTCGTCAGTTCCGATACGTTCGACGCCGACCAGTCGGGCCACTCGCCTCTGCAGAGGCCCGCGGATGTTAGCCTCTACCAGGAAGTGCTCGGCATCGGATCCTTCAGCCTGGCTGACCACGGTAGTCCCGGGTATCATGGTCGAAGTCCTTCGCACAGTCCAGCCATCAGCCCTCGGATAATGCCCCAGCAGATGCCGGACACCATGCAGCCCTCTTTCAACCTCATTCCGCCCAATGGCGGCTTTGACGGAGTGTCAGGATACCAGGACCTGCAGCCTAGCCATGAGAGCTTTCCCTCGCTATCAGGTGGCATGGGCGGCGATATGCACCAGATGGCGCCCCCGGCCATCAACATCGACTTTGCGCCGACCAATTCGAGACAGGGCAGCTTTGAGCCGCCCAAGTCGCAGATGGATCAAGATTCGTTAACGCCACCAGAAAGAGGTAGGTCCTGATTCACTTTGCAACATGGGTCTACCAACTGTAGGCGCCGAACTAACGCGGGTATTACAGGTCGTCCAAAATCTCGCCCGAGAGCGGTCACGGACCCGTTCCACCCCGGTAGCGGAATACTGCCCCCTGGCAATCTGGGCTCCTCTCTGGGCGTTGATCTTGCGGCCCGTTCCGACACAGCATCTCGATCCTTATCCCCTCTAGACAGGTCAGGAACCAGCTCACCAGCATCTCGAAGGCGACAATCGACTTCTTCGGTGCCGAACAACGTCATAGCGTTACGCCTGGCGGACCCGGAGTATCAGAACAGCCAGGAAGCCGGCACAAGCAAGCGCATGCAGAAGCACCCGGCGACCTTTCAGTGTACCTTGTGTCCCAAGAGATTCACCAGAGCTTATAACTTACGCTCTCACCTGCGAACTCATACCGATGAGCGTCCCTTCGTGTGCACTGTCTGCGGTAAAGCATTTGCTCGACAGCATGACAGGAAACGGCACGAAAGTCTGCACTCTGGAGAGAAGAAGTTTGTTTGTAAGGGGGATCTCAAAACTGGTGGTCAATGGGGATGCGGCCGACGGTTTGCGCGAGCGGACGCCTTGGGAAGACATTTCCGGTCCGAAGCAGGCAGGATATGCATCAAGCCCCTCCTAGATGAAGAAATGGTCGAAAGGCAACGCCAGTGGCAGGAACAGCGGATGCAGCAGAACATGGCGCAGAACATGGCCAACCCGCAGGTCATGGGCATGGATGCCGGCCCAGCTTATCCTATGGACGCCAGCGGAAATTACACTCTCCCGCAAGCTCTCCTGGCTCAATATCCAGCACTGGCGCAGATGAACTGGTCGGCGACAGATATGGGAGGCGGGCTGGACGATGAGCTTAGCGGAAGGTCGTCGTTTGACGCCAGTGACTACGATGACGGCGACGACGGTGGCTACATCAGTAGTTCTGGGGCCAGATATCCAGAAGAAGGCATGAGTCAGAATTATGCCGACATGAATTATATGGGAGACTACGGGCGCTGAGGAGGCTCTTTGAATTCTTTACATCTTCTTTCTCTTCCACGCCTAGCTGTCTTCTTTCCCGACCCTCTACCCCAGCCCCCTTCTTCGACTTGCTTGTATTCACCCCTTTCCTCTATGTTCTTTTTGATTTCAACGACCGCCGTGTCTTACTAGGTTTTCTTCCCCCGTGTCGGGAAATAGCGAGCTTGGATCATATAGCGTGGAACGGGTGGCAGGTTTTCGAACCTTTTTTTCTTTCTTCTCTTGTTTGGATATTGCTTTTGCTTTCGCTTTGAGGGAGACACAAAACGAGATTGAGATGGCTCGGGTCACCGATTAGATGGGCTGTCGCATAGATACCAATGCTTGAAATTCGGACTCTGGGATATCAAATGTCACGATGTTTTTTTATCTGATATGGAAGTGACCCCTGAGTAGAATGAACTGGTTTGTCAAGGTCATTTGTGCTCTTTCTCGAATCTTGAACATTGTCTGCGAAGAAGGCTTGCAATGTGGAACGACAATATTCTGCGGGATCTATCTCATCTTTCCAGGTCCGCATATCAATCAACCTCTCAATGTAGCCTCCCTCGTTGCCTTAGGTATTTAATGAAACAGGACTGCCGAAGAAGTGATGGATGGAGAATTGAGAACAGACAAGCTCAATGGATACACAAAGAATCTACAGGCTGCCCATGCCTCATGAGACAAGACCTAGATGGGAGAATGGTCCAAACTTGATCATATCGGGGTACCGGTCCGGTAATGACAGACTGCCCACGTCCGGCGGCAAAGATGTGGAGACACCGGCTCCGGGATTCAAGCCGGAATCACGGGGGCTTCATGTCGACTGTCTGTGCTCTTGATCCGCCAGTCTTCATGGCGCAAGCCGTGGTCTGTAATTGCGTGCATGTACGAGCAAGGCTCCCATGGACTCGATTTCAGCAGGGTCTGGCGAACAGGGCAGGGCCTGCTGTTATGTATCATGATGTGCATGTCATGCAGTTCTCGCTAGCATCATGGGCGTGGGGGTTTGGATAGCATGGATAGGCCTGGGCGACCGCCTTACTCCTGGCTACAGTATGTACTGGCTGCGATCGTTGTGACTTGGACAGCGAGGATTGGGTGTTTGATAGTGACTGACGCCTAGTTGCAGTTGCAGTTGCAGTTGCAGTTCCACATGTGATTGTGAAGTTAGAGGTGGATGGCATGTCCATCTAATTCAGGACGTACGAGTCAGTATGAAGAAAAAGCTGGCCTATGATGAGAGGGTCCCGGCACGTCATTCATCATCTGACAGTAGAACCACAAATAATACTGAGCGTTACCATGGTATGGCCTGATAGAAGTGTGAAAGCAACCCAAACTTGCTGCTTGATTCGCGAGACGTCGAGCTGTTGCCAAGTCGATTTGGGTCTGACCGCTTCAAAGACCCTTGTCATGTTGGGGTCCTGAGCTTTCGTTGATGTCGCACAAGGGTACCGGCAGCGGGCCAGCACACAGTGGTCTTCGACTTTTGATTGCTGTTGCGATAGACGATGACTGCCATTTCAACCCCTCTTGTCTTGTTTGAACTGGAACCGCTGTTTGAGCTTGCTCGTGCGTTATTCCTCCTCAACCGTCGTCCTCGGCCAAGGAGACACACGAGTCTTGTGATGTGATTGAGGGGGGCATCCCCCCGAGAGGGGCACTGACAGCCCTTCGCGTGGCAATACGAGTAACATCAATCCGACCCTCATGTTACTGCTACCTGCACGTCGCAGCATGCAGATACTCGCACGAATGGTTCCGTGTACGGTAGAGATGACTCAAGGGGGGTCAGCTGAGGGCTGGGGGAAACCGAGAAACAAGAGTTGAACCCTGATGAGACGGCCGACAAGCGGTCAAACGAGCACCCCAAGTGACCTGTAAGAAAGCGAAACCCCGCAGAAAGCAGCCGGGCGTGTACATGTACCTGGCCGCTGGCATTTGGCGATGGGATGGATGGCCGCAGGCTCATGTTGAGGGCTTCGTGACAGCCGCTACCATTGGCCGTTGGACCTCGAATCGACATGCCCTGCATGGCTGCGGCAGTACTGGTACAATGCGCCTTCAGGCACCTGCAGAGGGGCTTCGCGCATGCGTCAATGTGTGGCATGCGAGATATTTGTCTCTTTCTTGATTCACTCGGTGATGTGCAGCCGGGTGGATCAAGGGCCTGCATGCGCCCCCCCCATGCGCTGAATGTCTGTCTACTCGTACATAAGACGGAGCTTTTGCATGCGCGCCCGAGTGTGTGTGCGGGTAATCTGCATGTACTCTGTCACGAGACGAGGAGGTCGAGTGGAGGATCGTATGGTCATGGTCATGGATTTCTGTTGCCTGTTGGAAGAACATACAGTACCTAAGAACATCGTAACTTCTTCCTCATCATCGGCGCCTTGGAAAGTGGTGATGGTGGTGCCTGTGCTGGTGCTGCTGAGATGCATTCCTGTGCTTACCTCAGCTCAACGCCCCTCTGAACGCGCCCTTGATCCTTCCAGTGCTGCAAGGGATCAAAGATAGATGAACAGAACAGATAAACAGCTGCTGAGAGTGTCTGGTCTTCCTCGCAGCGGTGGGACATGCATGCATTTGCAGCGATGCCTCGCGGCGGTGCATGGAGTTGCATCAATAAACAGGATGTGGCTGCAGAAGGAAGGGATGGCAGGCAGTCTTGGGTCGAAGAGGTATCTTGCATGTACTGCGGCGGTAGCGGGTGCTTGATACCCTTTCGATGTCTCGAAGTATAGCAATCTAGGAGCTCATATAGAGGCACTCTGAGTCCATTGTCTTCCATTTGGGGACTCTCTTTCCCTTGAAACTGCATGTGAATGTCATACATACACACCTCAACGCCCAGCACCTGGCACCACCATCCCCTACTGGAAGTACCTTCACGGTACCCAAGAATACAAGAGGGAAGAGGGATGTGAGCCAGAGACGCCAAAACCGCCGCAAAGATCCAATCCGCATGCGGGATCCCTTCTTGCCCTTCTGCCTGCAGCCTCTGCAGAAGGGATCGAGAGGCTAACCAAGGACCGAGACAGGCGCTAGACGGCTTTGGGGGTCTGGTGACAACCTCAAGCGAAGGCGACCCGCAGCCCAGCCAACCCTCCCGCCCTGCGCCGCTCTGATTGGCCAGACCTCTGCCTCGTTCCTGCTCTACATCTTTGGGAAATCGTCAAGAGCTCGTCCGGAACAGCTCTTGCACGTTGTTGCGGCGTGGCGACCTCCCTATTTCAGGTGCAAATTGCTGGCAAAAAATAAAAATAAAAAAATCAGGTCCCATCCGCGAGACTGCGAGTTCGGGCAAGGGCGAGGCAAGACGGCAAGACGGCAAGCGTAGCGGCACGTTGCTACTTCAGCTTGCCTCTAGTAATACAATAGATAGGTATGTAGCTCTCCTAGGTGAATATGAGAATAGGCGCCTTCCACGACTAGCACCTGCTTTATCAGTACCTCTGTCGCCTTCCGTTACACTTTGGCATGGTCATGTCCCACGAGGGCCCACGCATGTCTGTCGTAGGTCAGTCTCGGCAGTACCCTGCTGGCTCGTAGCTGTACTCCCATCGTCCAGGACAGCACATTGCAAGGCGGTGGTCATTCTACGAGACGAAAGGGTACCCTCTGTCTCTCCAGCTGCCGACTCGCGAGTTGCAGATGACAGAGGCGTGGAGGACGGGATATTGGGGTAGACAAATGTTCCTAGTTCTAATTGTCTGCCATGATCTACCGCTCTGATACGAATCTGATGCTATTGCCGGTACTTGCTTGTACATACTCTGCAAGGCTAAGCAGAATTGCCCTCTTCATAACGCCCGCTGGATTCTATCAGATATACTCGAATGAAGATGGGCTAAGTTGCCGCATCACCATAGCACTTGTTGCATATCTGCGACTCCTCACCTTCTCTTGACAACAACTCTTATCAACAGCGTCCTAGACTACAGCACTACGAGCGATCGCTAGCCATCGAGACGGGGAATGCACAGAGCCATGATCTGAGCAGCGCAGAAGAGCCAGCAGAAAAAAAAAGAGGGTGTCAAGGTGCTCTCGGCAGCAGCCCTTGTGCCACCTCGAGCTGAGAGTCTCGCCTCTTTGCCTCCACAGGCTGCCAGACCCAAAGCAAGGGCGCCCGTGTCATTCATTGGCCCCTCCGCATCTCGCACCTCTTGGGTGTCAGTCACTTTGGCCGGAAATCTTCTTCCTGGGCCGCGGTCAGTGGTTTTTGTGCCTCCTCTGTCTACCTACCTGAGGTAGATCAGCCTCGCCAGCAAGCAAGGCTTTGGGTCCTTTAACCCGCCAAATACTCGTTGCATATTGCTTGGCTGCCTGACCAAGTCGAGAAACCACAATTGCTAGCCTTGTTCAATCATCACCCGCTCCTGAGATCACCTACCTACCTACCTACCTACCTCTATCACTGTTGCAGCCTCATGACCACAGACCGCCCAGTACCTACCTTCAGTTAGGCGGTGCTTTGCGGACTTTGTGCTACACAGTGATCGGTAAATATCGACCACTTCCAGGACGGTAGGTGGCAAAGGATCTCGAGAGCTAGACGGCGCGGCACGGGCATCGTCAGCCCAGCAATTTTCTCTTTCATTGCGTGGCACGAAGGGCGAGTGCATGCTACTGCCGCCGTGTTAGGTCCTTGGTCAGATTATCTATCTGAGCTGCCGGTAGCTGCGCTTGCGACACACCTCGCCAGATACTGCAGATTTCCCAGGTTAGTAGCACCATGTGGAAAGGAAAGAAAAAAGTTTTTAGTGAAAGAAAAAAGGAGACTCAGCTAATACAACCACCATGGTGCAGTAACACTCCATCCAAAATCGTGAGTATTGTGGTTTGTTGTTTGCTTTCCTCCCTTGTTCGTCCCTTTCGTGGCGCGGCTGTTGGAGAGAAATGTCAAGCGGGCCGCCACAACTTACACGATCGCGACAGCTTCTTCGACGAGTTATCGGATCTGTGCACTGGCTGGTTTCCACGTCTCGTGGCATCTTTTGACGGCGCCGTCCTTGAGGGGCTTCTTCTCCCTTTGCTGTGCTGCATTTTCCACCAGCCAATCGACCGAGCCATACATGCGAGCGCCGCCTCAGAGTCGCCTCTCTCCCTTGTTCCTTTGGGCAGGGATCCAGCTTCACAAGGAAGCTTCCCTTCTGAAATCAACCGTTGCCTCTGGTCTCTCCGCTCTCCGTCGAAACGCATAGCTTCCATGATTGCGACGTTGTGGTGCCACTGCATCAGCTCCCATTTTCACAATGGCCGCTGCCGATGTCCTGGCATTCGACCGGCCTTGTAGGAGGTGCACCCAGTGGTCAATCCCCAGACGTCCGGAGCCGAGTCCTTGTTGGAATGAGAGTACTTATTGGAATGAGCGCAATCTGCAGTCCCAGTTGCAACTCATCTCTCGAGCTTGGATCGATAGTAGAAAGGTGCGTACCGAATCTTTTTGCGGGGAAAGCTCATCGATATGAACGGTAGGCCGCTTGGCTGTTATGTTCAACGCATTGACTGGGGGGTTCATAGCATCGCTCTTCCTCGAGATGCACCTCGCAGCAGGGCCAACGACTAATTGTGCCCACTATCTTCCTGCAGCGGCTCTCTCGACATCATGCAACGTCTGCAGCGACTTCATCCGTCCATCATAGCATAACGCCTCCCAACGCGGACTCGACTGCTCGCCGACATGTACTACACCTTGATTCCCTCCACCCGCCGGCCCAAACCCAATCGGAGCGGCCAAAGAGATCCCGGTCGAGCCTCCTCGAGGATCCGAGTCTCATTGTTATTATCGACTTCACCTCTGAAGACGGCCTCATTGCCTGCAAAGGCAAGAAAAACAAAAACAAAGGCAAGTCCAGCAACAACAACAAAGCTCCAGACGGGCCCTCGAAGGAACGCAGCGAGAGCCCCGACGGAAATGGCGGTGGGGATCAGGGTGGTAGTGGTGGTAATGCGGGCCAGGGCGGAGCTGCAGGTGACGGAGATACTAATGCTGGTGGTGGCGGTGATGGGGACAAGGATAGTGACAAGGGTGCAAACAATGACAACGCGCAACATGATTTGTCGGTGCCTCCCAAAGGCAGCCAAAAGGATACCAAGGCCAAAAACGGCCCTGAGACCGAGTCTCCTCATCCTCCAACCAACGCGATCGACGACGACTCTCTTCACGACGTGAACCTCAACGACAACGGCGGCAAAGCTTCCGATCCTGGGCTGCACGCGCACGAGTCCAAGAGTGGATTTGGGGCCTGGAGTAGTAAATTGGTGTCGCTTGTTGGTGGTGCCGCCAGCGGATCCTCGAGTGGTAACGATGCCCATACCGACGCTGGCGACAAAAACAACAACTTCGATATCAATTCGTGGAGCGCCAGCGGCTCAAAGCAATCCAGCTCTGTAGCATATGCAGTCGCCGATACCGATGCGACACAGAGAAAGCCCCCAAACCAAGCCGAGACGCCCCAGGACACTATAGACGGGGACGATGACCTCTGGGGGTTTACTTCCAAGAAAAAGAGCAAACAGGTCGATATCGCACTTGGCTCCCTTGCTGCGACAGCGGTTTTAGGAGCCAACGACGGCCTCACCAAAGGCGCCACCGAAAAGACACACAACAAGACAGCAAGTGACTCGTCAGTTGAGGACGAAGTGAAGTCAGATCCCATGCCGCCTCCCAGAGGGTCGTCCAGGCAGGAGGCGGAGCAGAAGAAGAAGCAGGAAGACGAGGGTTGGTCGTTTGGTTGGAGCTTTGGGAAGAACAAAAAGAAGACTGAGGAGAGCGTGAAGCCATCTGAGCAGCAGATACCCGTTCCGCCGCCGCCTCCCCCTGCGCCACCTGCGCCATTCGCGACCCAGGCGGAAGCCGCTCTCCTCTCGGAGAATGTGTGGGACTCAGTCCCTACTTCAAAGGACAAGAAGAAGAAGAGGGACAAACTAGCGCAGCCCGACATCGTATCCGTCCCGGAGCCAGAGTCGAAGGAGCCGGACGACGACCCCTGGAGTTACCCTGGTAAAAAGCAAATCAAGAGAGAAAGGGAAAAAGAACGCGAAAAGGAGGCGGAAAAGGCCAAGGAGAAAGACAAGGACAGGGACAGGAAGAAGTCGAAAGCGGCAACATCCGACGAACTAGCTTCGGAGAAACCTCTCTCGCGCATACCGCTTCCCAAGGACAAGCGCCTTAGTGGCAATGAACCTTTGTTGGCCGGTAAAGAAGCATCGCGAATCACCAAAGAAGCAGTGACAAACGGCAAACCCAAGGAAGCGGAAGTCAAGAATGACCCAGACGAAGCGAACGCCGGCGCAGCCAAGACCGGGCCTTCTGAAGAGGGTTGGAGCTTCTGGGGGTTTGCAAACAAGATCAAGGGTGATTCGATTACCGGGTCTGGCGCAGACGAAGCTAGAGAAGGGTCATCAAAGATAGAAACGCAAAGTCCAAAGTCCTCGGGAGAACACATCGGCGAGACAGCAGACAAAGCGGACAAGGACAAGGACAAGAAGAACAAGAGCTCAGTTTCCGATCCGTCCAAGGGCGACTCCAAACTCGACAAGTCCAAGAAGGACAGGAAGAAGGGGGCGACTGATTTGGTTCAGCTTGGCGCCCCGTCTGCAGACGACTCTAACAACTTAGGGCTGGACACGACAGATGCTTTTGGCAGCGAAAACTTCTTTGCCTCTTGGGGTATCGGGAAGAGCGACAAGAAGCGAAGAGACGTCGAAGACTCGTCATGGAAACCCGATGTGATTGAGGAGCCCACCGACCATACCTCGCCTCAGGACAAGAAGAAGCCCACGTTCAGGGGTGGCCCAGTGGAAGTTTTGGATGAGACCACCGGTGAGATTGTCCAGCCTGACGACGTAGAGGAGGTCAGGGACGGCAAGGCTGAGGGTGTCGACAGCTGCGTCTGGACAACGTCCAGCAAGGCATTGTCAAGATACCAGAAGGGGGCCTTAGCTGATCCGCCTCCCCGTGCGCCCACACCCCCCTCGATGCATTTTACTGAACCTGAAGATGAAGCAGGAGATGCCGATGCCAAATCGAAACTCAAATCATCTAGAGACAGAGAAGCGGACAAGGTCCCCAAGCTGACCGATAAGGACCTCAAGAGGCTCGAGAGGGAGAAGAAGAAGGCCGATAGGGAAGCCGATGAACGACTCCGACAAGAAGAATCTGATCGAATGGCGGAAGAGCAAAAGGCACAGGAAGCCGCTCGTGAGGCAGAAGAGAAGGCTCGGATCGCGGAGGAAGCCGAAGCTGCGGTTGCCGCCAAGGAGGCCGCCGATATAGCTGCGCTGCTTGAAAAGAAGGGCAAGAGGGGCAAGCTGACCAGGAGAGAACAGGATAAGCTTACCTCCCTGGAGGAGGGTGCCGCAATCCGGGCCGAGCGACGAGCTGCGAGAGAAGCCAAAGCACGGAAGGCCGAGGAGCGTGCCGCCCAAGAACTGGCAGCTCGAGAGGCCGAAGAACAAGCAGCCCGCGAAGCTGAGGAACGAGCTGCTCGCGAGGCAGAGGAACGTCAAGCCATCATTGCCGAGGAACGAGCAGAAATGGAAGCCTTGCTCACGAAGAAGATGAAGAAGAACAAGTTGCCTCGGAAAGAAGAAGAGAGACTCGTCCAGCTTCAAGAAAACGCCGCAAAACGTGCTAAAGAGCGTGCTGCTCGCGAAGCCCAAGACCAAGACTCCAAAGAGGCTCCAAGACAACAAGAGCCAGACGAACCCCGGACCGAGACTGCGGAAGAAGTGGAGGCTGCCGAAGCTGCAGTCACTATCCCAGCGGAAGATGAGGACAATGTCGATGATGAGCAGCAGCAGGCAAATCGCGAAGCTGAGGAACAGGCCATCCGTGAAGCAGAAGAGCGAGCGGCCGCTATCGTCAAGGAAGAAGAGGAGGAATTGGCAGCGCTGATGACTAAGAAAACGAAACGCGGCAGGCTTCTTAGGAAGGACGGGGAGAGGCTTGTTGCGCTCCAAGTTAATGCCGCACGACGCAAAGAAGAAGCAGCCCGACAAGCGGCACGGTTGGCCGAAGAGGAAGAGCGTGCTGCCCGTGAAGCCGAAGAGCAAGCTGCTCGTGACGCTGAGGCTGTCGCCCAGGAAGCTGCCCGTCAAGAAGAGGAACGTGCCCGAGAGGCTGAGGAGGAAGCCGCTGCCATCGTTCGAGAAGAAGAGGAACTGGCGGCTTTGGTCGCAAAGAAAGCTAAGCGAGGCGGTAAACTCCTGAGAAAGGACGAAGAGAGGCTTGTTCTACTCCAGGAGAATGCTGCTAAGCGAGCCGATGAGCGAGCTGCTCAGGAAGCCGAGAGAGCTGCCCGGGAAGCTGAGGAGCAAGAGCGTGAGGCCCAGGAACGAGCCGCTGCTCTCGCCCAAGAAGAGGAGGAACTAGCCGCTCTGATATCGAAGAGATCGAAGAGAGGCAGGCTTCTTAAAAAGGACGATGAGAGACTCGCATTTCTTCAAGCCAACGCCACAAAACGGGCCGAGGAGCGCGCAGCCCAGGAAGCGGAACAGGCTGCACGGGAAGCTGAAGAGCAAGCCGCTCGAGAGGCTGAACAAGCAGCGAAGGAAGCTGAAGAACAGGCTGCGCGAGAGGCTGCAGAAGCTGCAGAGGCTGCCGCAATTGCCAAGGAGGAGGAGGAGATTGCTGAACTGATCAATAAGAGGGACAATTCGTTCATGGGCATCTCAAGTAAAGGAGAGCAGCGATTAAAACTCCTTCAGGCCAAGGCAGCAAAACGAGCTGAAGAAAAAGCGGCACGTGAAGCGGCCATTGAAGAGGAGCGGGCCAGGCAAGAAGCTGAGCGTGCCGCACGTGAAGCTGAGGAGCAGGCCGTGCGGGAAGCCGAACAAGCAGCTAGGGAGGCAGAGCAGGCAGCCAAAGAAGCCAAAGAGCAAGAGGAGCGAGAAGCCAGGAAGGCCGCTGCAATTGCTAAAGAGGAAGAAGAACTGGCTTATCTCCTCGAGAAGAAAGCCAAGTCGTATAAGGGCAGACTTCTCAATCAGGCAGAAGAGAGAATCATCCAGCTTCAGGCCAACGCCGCTAGACGAGCTGAAGAAAAGGCGGCTCGGGAAGCTGAGGAGGCAGCCAAGGAAGCCGAGCAAGCAGCTAAGGAAGCCGAGGAGCTTGCCGCTCGGGAAGCAAAGAAACTCGCCATGATTGCTGAAGAGGAAAAGGCATTGGCAATGTTACTGGAAAAGAAAGCCAAGTCGAAGCTGTCGTCTAAGGGAGAAGAGAGGTTGAAGATTCTTCAGGCCAACGCTGCCAAGAGGGCTGAAGAGAAGGCTGCGCGAGAGGCTGAGGAACAAGCCGCCCGGGAAGCTGAGCAAGCGGCTAAGGAAGCCGAGGAGCAAGCTGCTCGGGAGGCGGCAGAGGCCGCTGCGATTGCAAAGGAGGAGGAAGAACTCGCCTACCTCCTTGAAAAGAAAGCCAGGTCGTATAAAGGAAAGATGCTCAACCAGGCAGAAGAGCGGCTGGCCGAGTTGCAGGCAAATGCCCAACGGCGCGCTGAAGAGAAAGCGGCACGGGAAGCTGAGGAGCAGGCAGCCAGGGAAGCCGAAGAGCGAGCCGCGCAGGAGGCCGCAGAAGCTGCCGCAATCGCCCAAGAAGAGGAAGAGATTACCCTTCTACTCAAGAAGAAAGCCAGCTCCTTCAGAGGCCTTTCGAGCAAAGGAGAACAGCGGTTGGGCGAGTTGCAGGCCAACAAGGCAAGGCGATTGAAGGAGAAGGCCGACCGAGAAGCTGAGGAAAAGGCCGCTCGGGAAGCCGAGCAGGCAGCCAAAGAGGCGGAAGAGCGGGCTGCCCAGGAGGCCCTAGAGGCTGCTGCCATCGCGCAGGAAGAGGAAGAGATGGCAGCGCTCCTGGATCGAAAGGCCAACTCCTTCATGGGCCTGTCAAGCAAGAACGAGAGGCGTCTAAACGAGCTTCAGGCAAATGCTGAGGCGCGCGCAGCTCGTAAAGCCGAAGAGCAAGCAGCATTCGAAGCAGAACAAGCTGCAAAGGAGGCAGCAGCCATCGCCGAAGAGGAAAAGGAACTGGCCGATCTCCTGCACAAGAAGGACAGGAAGGGCAAGCTGTCCAAGAAGGACAGTGAACGGTTGACTCATCTTCGAGACAACGCGGCAAGGAGAAAGGAAGAGCAGGCCGCACGCGAAGCCGAGGAAGCCGCCAACGCCAAGCAAGACGGTGACGATGGAGACGAGGATGTCCTTGATGACGCTGACAACGCTAACGATAATGATGACGACGTCGACGCTGACGACAATGATGATATCGATGCCGATGCCGAAAATGAAGCCATTCGCCTAGCTGCCGAAGAAGAGGAGGCGGCCCGCGAAGCTGAGGAGCAGGCAGCCCGCGAGGAAGAGGCGAGAGCCGCTCGAGAGGCTGAAGAAAAGGCCGCACAGGAAGCTGAAGAAGCCGCGAGGAAGCTGAAGAAGAGCTCCAAGAAGGACAAGAAGGACAAAGACGACAAGAAGGACAGGAAGGATAAAAAGGACAAGAAGGACAAGAGGTCTCGGGATGTCCCGTCCGAACCTGAGGCGGAGCCGGTTGCAGAGGAGGAACAACCAGAAGCAGGAACCAAACCGTTCCCCGATTTCGACTTGAGCCCTGCTGAGATTGAAGAGCTGCTTGCGCCCAAGGAGAACAACGCATCAGGTGCGTTCAGCTTCTGGGGTCTAGGCGGCAAGAAGTCGAAGCCCAAAGGTTCGTATATCTCTTGATGAACCCCCCTCCATTGAACCTCCTCACTTGGCCGCCAACGGGCTGGTGACACACTGAGCATCACTGACTGACATTGTGACATCAGAGGAACCAGAGTCTCGATCTGCCGACGATACGTCTTTGAAATCCTCGGAGCAGCCAAGATCTCTCGGCGGTAGAATCGCCCAGGGCCTCAAAGCTTTCCAAGAAGAACCGGAAGAAGTAGCCGATCCCACCCTTCCACCAACCCCCCCACCGGCATCAGACTCGGACAAAGAGAAATCCGCGGAGGGACAAGACCAAGAAGCGGCGGATGATGAACAGGTGGCCAGAGAAGGACCAACAGCTAACTTTGAACAGGCGGCCGAAGATTTGCAGTACGGAGAGGATGTAGCAGAACAGCCAGCCGCCAAGAAAGAGTCGCGAGAAGATCGTGCTCGGAGACGCCGAAAGGGGGAGGAGCCCATCAACGTAGCAGGCAGAGACCTTCCGAGGAGGCACCGCAGGCCATCCGATGTTCCAGGCACATTCCCTGACGATGACGACGAAAACGAAATTGTTGCCATTATCGACGAAGCTCCAAGAAGAGAAAAGGACAGCACGAAGAGGCACAAAAAGCGACGTCCCAGAGAGGATGTGGTAGAACCACCCCCTCCTCCGCCAATGGTCCCGATGCCGCCACCTCCTCCTCCTCCCGCGGTCCCTGACCCGCCTTTGACGCCGCCCCCAGAGCCGAAAGCGTCGAGAAAAGATCGATCGAGATCCAGCCGAGAGAAGGAGAAGTGGCCCGCAGTGGAATCCCCTCCACGCAGGGAGAGGGAGGAAAAGAGGTCGTCGAGGCACAAGTCGGAGAAGTCGTCCAGACGTGCGATTGAAAAGACGTCCTCCAGAGGGTCCACTTCTGACAGGGTGGAGCGACCGGAAAAGCCGTCAAGGTCATCGGGGCGAGATCGAATCTCGGGAATGTTCAGCGGCAACCCCCCTACTCGATCAATGTCAACGCGAGAGAAGGAGAGGCGCCCGGGCATGAATGGGAGCAGCAAGCCATCCAGGAGACACTCCATCCACACCCACGGTCTTGCTTCTCCCCCTCCGGAAGAGGTCCTCACGTCAAAGGCCGCCAAGATTCTTGGCTTCGACAAGTCGGGCTCAAAGAGGAGATCCCGCAGGACGACCCCCCAGGATGACGAGGATATTGTTATGATGGGTGCTCTCAATGTCGATGACGATGCCGATGTTCACGCGCCTTACGGACAGGAAAGACATCGAAGCAAACGATCCCGCGATGAGGACATCCTCCCGATGGAGCCTCCCAGCCCAGAGCGGCCAGACAGGCGAGGAACGTCAGCTTCCAAGAAGACTGGGCTATCTGGGCTGTTCAGTGGCTTCATGACACCCCGAGCGTCCAAGGTTGAGACGGGCGTCGACTTTGATGTGCCTGCGGCGGATACCGATCGAGAAGGTCCTCGGGTGTCTAGCCGGAAGACCAGAAAGCCGGAGCGAGAAGCAGAGCGGCCGGCTGAGGATCGCGAACGGCGACGGAAGCGCAGAGACGACAGCGAAACCCGCAAGCTTGAAGAAAAGGAGGCTCGCCGTGAGCGGCGTGCTGCTCGGCAGCGTGAGGAGGAGGAGCGGCGCGCGGCAGACGAGCGAGAAGCTCGGAGGGCTGAGCGGCGCCTTCGTAAAGACAGAGAGAAGGAGCGGGAGCGGGAGAGGGAGAGGGAGAGAGAAGAGGAGGCTGCGAGAGCAGCCAAGCGTCAGCGTCGCAGATCGCATCCCGATCAAACCGAGGATGAAGCTGCTGAGCGGCAGCGTAGACGCGAAGCGAAACGTGCTGCAAGGGCTGCTGAGGAGGAGGCAGCCGCGGCAGCAGCCCACCGGCAGAGGAAGAGCAGTCGGCGATATACCGAACCGACGACGGATGACCATATCTATCCAGTCAAGGAGCGTCGACGTGACGGCAAAAGAGCGGCCCCGACGAATTGGCCACACTCCGGGACATCGTCATGGGTGAAGGAGCATTCCGACCCCCCTCCGCATTTTGATGATGCCGGACATACGACAGATGCGATGCCGCATACTGAAGACGAGCACGCCCGACGCGAGGCGCGGCGCGCAAGGCGGAGAGCCAAGTACGAAGAGGCGCCTGTGGAAGACGCAGACGAGAAGCGCCGCCGAGAGAGGCGGGAGCGACGAGAGCGGGAGAAGCGCAACGGCGTGTCTGAGGGAAGCGATGAGCGACATCGCAGCCGACGAAACTCTGCAGCGGCAGCAGAGCCGGCGCCTCGGAGCAGCTGGTGGAGGAGGTTTGGCTGAAGCTGAAAGTCGCATGGAACCATAAGCAAGCGTGTTTGGCCTTTTCTTTTCCTCTTTATCCTTGTTCGTCTTCTCTCGCTGATTGTTTGATCCCTATTCACGATTTTTCTGTCATCTGAAAGTTTTCTTGTCGGTTTTTTGAGAATCTCTCATGCCAGATCATACCTTGGTATTACAGTTTCTGCCGATTCTTTCCGGGCATTTGGAGACGCCTTGCATGGAAGCCAGTCCTTCCGGGACGATTCCAGTCGTCTCCGCCTTGATACAGTGTAAGATGGAGCAAATGTTTGTTTCCTTTTTCTCCTTCATTTTCTTGTTCATTGACGGCATTGTTATGATGGATGTACGAAGAGCTAGAGTGCCTTTTCTTGACCTTGGTTGCTTGGGACTGAGATGGGTTTTTGTGTGTATCCCTAGTTATGAGATGATGAACTGCTGCAATTTGCCTCGCATACGTTGTATTTCTTTATCTTGCATATGCGCAGTGGGTATCTGGGTAGACCCTTTTATCGAATTTTTCTTGAGTCTCTGGCTCGCAGAACTACATACATGAATTGTCATTCCAAGGAAGATGTGCCTTGTGCAGTAGCGCAATGTTGGGTGTGATGCTTCTTGTATCGGGCAAACGGGCCGTGGAGTTGTACGTCGGATATCGTGTCAATGGCGTCGGGATATACGGAGGACGAGGAGGGATTGTGTACGAGGCTGGCGAGTAGAGAGGACTTGGGACTGGAGGTACCGGTGAGAGCAGAGAAGCCGTAGCACAAAGAAAGTAAAAGCAGATGCAAATGATGTGTGGTTTTTTTTATCTGCTGCACGTCGGATTGGATGAGGTTGGAGGTGAGTGTGGTTGTTCCCCACCTTTTGGCTGTGCTGTCGATAACGTGATTTGAACAGATTGGAGAGGGCAGAATTAGATGAGGAGTTTTGATTGGGAGACGGATTGGCAGTGTAGAGGTAGGGAGACGTGACGGATGAGAAATTGATATATTTTGAGGCTCCGAGTTGTCATCGTGATGGTCTGAATATCTAGTACAATCGGGCTACTATATCATTAGCAGGAGAACGGACATGTGCTAGCAGATGTATTAATTAGCAGATGACCCAACTGCCTACTAGCAGCTTAGCGGTAGTAGTACATTGGAATCCTCAGCCAAGCCAAAGCAAGGCAAGTAGGTAGGTACCAGGTACTGCTACCTCGTAGACGCAACCGTCTTTGGTCCTCGTAAAAAGAGGTACGCGTGTCAGCTTTCCCCAGAACGTCGTCACACTCCATACCTACCTAGTATTTGTACGGCACCCATAAAGGTGGCATGTCGTAGAATACGAGGGAAAAGAAAGAGGGGCCGGACCGAAGCTGGAAGGGCCATTGCCGGATCGGAGCCTCAAGAGGCCTGAAGCACCTCGGGATCCAATCTCCGGCCTTTTGTTCGCCAACTTTTTGTTCCCGACTTCATCCAACTGCCATTGGTTGGGAACAAGAACAAGGAAACCCAACCGAGAATCAGGAAGAGGCAACGTATCGCATACTATTGTTTCCTCCCCTCCTACGCCCTTGTGCCTCCAGGGGCCGAGGGGAAAAGCGAACAGCGAGAAACAACGGCAGCGAAGAAACCCTTGAATCTTCCAGTAACGAGGAGTTGTAGCCTGCCGTGATCGGAGACCATGGCTGCGCCCGGCGGCAAGGCGTCGTCGCGATGGGGCTCGTTTCTGCAGCAGGCCGTGGCCGGAGTTGAGTCGCGGCTGGACACGATTCTGGCCGAGTCCGACGACGATCGGGCTGCGGCGCAACCTGCTGCTGCTGCGGCGGCTACTACGACGCCGAACAGCGCAGCCGGCGCAAAGGTGTCGAGTACTGGTAAGTGGCTACAAGATTGGGGACGCAAGGCCTAGGCACTTGGAGGGGGTTCGTTCGTTAGAGGGGAGGCAGGAGGAGGGAGTGGGAAGAGGCATTGTTCGAGCAACCCGCACACACACACGCAAGCCGAGGGCTGACCAGAGACATTATCACAGCAACCTCCCGAGCGTCATCGACGAACCGCGCAAACGACCGGCTGCAGGCGAGGCTGGCCAAGGCCATGGCGGGCAAGAATGCGCCGGCCGCGGCGGGCGTCGATAGGGCCAGCCCCTCGCCGCGCAGCTCCGTCGACGTAGCCAGCCGGAGTTCCATGGAGAGGGCGTCGATGGATAAGGGGGACAGGGCGGGGACAGAGGCGGAGAAGCAGGCGGCCGAGACGGAGACCGAGTCCGAGTCCACCCGGACGACTGCCGATTCGACATCGACTACTGCTACTTCTACGACGGAAACGGCGACGACGATACCGATACCGATTATTATAGCGGACGAGGACACGGCTTCTGAGGTCGTGGTGCAATCAGCTCCCGACGAAGTAAAAGGAGGAGACTCTGTGGCAGATCCCCAAGCGCAACAAGAGGCGGAAAAGGAGCCCTCAAAAGAAGACAGTGTTGCGTCACTACAACCAGCCAAGGATGAGGCCTCAACAGAATCCAGGCATGGAGCCACGGAAGTGGTAGGAAATGGCGTCGACGTGTCCGAACTGGCCCGGGAGCTTGAAGGGGCCAAAAGGCAACATCGAGAGGAGATACAAGAATATGTCGAGCGGATAGACTCCCTGCAGTCCAAGCTCCAGTACCTGTCCAAGACCGCCGCCGATGCAGCAAAAGAGGCCGCATCTTCAGCGCCCCCCGGCAGCCTGGAGAAGAAGCTGGCGGAAAAGGACGAACGGATCGCGCTACTGATGGAGGAGGGCCAGAAACTCGCCGGCGCAGAGCAAAAGTACCGAGCAACAATCAAGGCACTACGGCTGCAGATGGGCGAACGGGACAAGCAGCTCGACGAGGCACGGAAAGCGAGGGACAAGGCGGTATCGGAAGCTGAGGCGTTGCGCAAGCGCTTAGACGGAGATGAAGAGAAGACTAGGCGGCAACAGGAGGCCATCAAGGCGACTGCAGCCCTGCGCAAGGAGATTGACAGTTTGAAGAAGGAAAACAGCAGCAAAGACGCAGCTATCCGCCGGCTAGAGCAGGAAGTCAAGGCCAAGGAGGAGCAGGGCGAGGCAGCCAAGGCTGATGCCCTTAGCAAGGCGATAGCCGCCGAGCGAGCGAAGCAAAAGGAGCTTGAAGAGGCCAGTGCCGCGCTCAAAGCCGAGCTGGAGGCTCTGAGCGACAAGGCCCGACTCGACGCCATCGAATGGGCCGAGAAGCTCGACCGCGCGGTCCAGCGTGGCAGCGCCGTCGAAGCCGAGCTGCGGCTCGAACTCCAGAACATGGAGAGAAAGCTGGAAGGCGTGCGGGTGACGGCGGAAGAGGCAGCGTCAGGCACAGGCGGCGAGGCCCAGGTGAAGCTGTTACGGCAGATTGAGACGCTGCAGTCCCAGTATGCAATCGCCAGGCAAAATTGGCAGGGCATCGAGGCTTCGTTAATGGCCAAGACGACGAGCCTCGAAAGGGAGAGGGACGAGGCTGAGCGCCGAGAGTCGGAGATGCGCAAGAAGGCGCGGGATGCGGTGAGTTTAACTAAACATATCTATTCATCTTCATCATCTGCGCCTAAAACTCATGTTAATCGTATCATCTTCCCTTGTGTAGGCCAAACGCAGCAGAGCCTTGGAGGATGAGCTGCAAGACGCTCAACTACAGCTGGAGGCTTGCCGCGAGGAGCTGGCTGCTCTCAAAAAGTCGACCAAGGCCACAGAAGCGGCCCTCGAGCAAGTCCGCGCCGAGCTCGACAAGGAGAAGCGCGCAGCGAGCAGAACCTTTTCCCCTGACTCTGGGCGGCAGTGGATAGACGAGGTCGCAGGGGCAACAGCATCACGGACCCAGAGCCGTCCAGAGTCGCCGCTGCTCTCCGTGCCGCGGACATTCAGCTCCGAGGCCGTTGGACTATCCGTGCCCCCTAACCGTATACGACGATCTCCTACTCCCGTCAGTATCGCGGACAATGCGACAGAAGGGCTCGGTATCCTTCGGCGGTCTCCACATGTGCCGATTCGTACGGGAACAGGCACATCATCCATTACGGGATCCATTCCTCCCACTCCGTTCTCGCCTCTCGAACCACCCTTGGGATCACCCCCCGCAATTCCTCCATCTGTCACCGAGCGAGAGAATGGAATCACCGATACAGCCCCCTCTTCGCCTCGTAACATTGCACAGGACATGATTTCCGTGTCAACAGTAGCGGCAGGGCCGTCCGTCCAACTGGTAGAGAGGATGAGCGCCGCGATCCGCCGCCTGGAAGCCGAGCGAGTGGCCGCCAAGGAGGAGATGGCGAGGGTGTGCAGCCAGCGGGACGAGGCGCGGGCGGACATGGTCGGCCTGATGAAGGAGCTGGAGGAGGCCAAGGCGGCGACGGCGAGGGTGCAGGAGCTGGAGAAGCAGGTGGCCGAGCTGGACACGAGGTATCAGACCACGCTGGAGCTGCTGGGCGAGAAGAGCGAGCTGGTGGAGGAGCTGAGAGCGGATGTGGATGATGTCAAGGCCATGTATCGGGAGCTGGTGGAGCGTACGGT
>LFMI01000749.1:11022-23166 GCA_001050175.1 Trichoderma parareesei | reverse complement strand
GCACCTCAAGATGTCCGAGGAGATACGGCGGCGCAGCCTGACGGCCGGCGTGCTGCAGGGCGAGGGCAAGGTGGTGGTGCCGCCGCTGGCGTTCATCGAGGACGGCGGCAAGTCCATTGTCAGCATCACGTACGTAGGCGACAAGCTGTGCGGGCACCCGGGGCTCGTGCACGGCGGGATGCTGGCGACGATGCTGGACGAGGGGCTGGCGAGGGGCTGCTTCGACGCGCTGCCGCACAAGATTGCCGTGACGGCCAACCTCGAGATCAACTATCGCAAGCCGACGCAGGCCAACAGCTTCCTCGTGCTGCGAGGCAAGACGGTGAAAGTCGAGGGACGCAAGGCGTGGGCCGAGGGTCACATTGAGACGCTGCCGGCGCCGGGGGAGAAGCCGGTCGTGCTGGTCGAGGCCAAGGGGCTGTTTATCTCGCCCAAGTATGCGGGGGTAAGTAAAAAAGAGAGATTCTTTTCTGATGCTGAGACTGTTGGATTGAGATTCTGAGGTGGCTGACTTTTGGTACCTATGCAGCTGATGCCTCGAATTACCTAAGATGATGACACGGCAGATGGGAGACACGACATCAAAGTTTGCTTCTGTTTTAATCTTGTTTTCATCTTGTTCGAATTGAATTTGAGAGCGACGGCGGATTAGATTTACTAGAGCCATGTACATTGCATTTTATACTAGGTAGGTAGAGATGAGGCAGATTGAGTCTGCATGAGGATATCGCTTGATAGTACTTGTCTTCTCTTCTTCTACAGTACAGCGGATATAAGAGAGGCGGATGGATGACTTGCACAAGATATACCATTCAGATGAGAACCTTTTTGTATTATAATAACATACAACTAGGTATGCAAATGATCAAGATGTCTGATAGTTGCACGTGTTTAAAGTAAATCCGCGTCACCGTAGTAGATAAAGGTACAACTTTGAATATCCACTAGAAACATGCGGTTCCTCCCATGGCGGGGAATAAAAAAAGCGGAAGTCGGCGGTTTCGGACTGTCGCCATCAGCCTCCCCAATGAGCACATCATGCGCCTTGGCCTATCTTGGAAGGGGACGTTGACTTGTATGTGGGCTCGACTGGGCACTAGCAGTTGATCCTGCTTGATTCTCGACGCCATTCTTGACTGAACTGAGTAATATGTCATGCCTTGATGTACATATGTCTGGCTGTGTTATACTTGTTATTACCCAGTAGCATGTATCAGCAGGATCAGTATCTTGATGGAGGGGCGGCGAGGGTCCGAGGGGTTTTGTCATTAGTGGGAGAGTCGTCGTTATAAAGCCGATCTTGAAGATCATCATCAGCCTCCTTCTTTCATAATCACACCCTCGACTCCTTCTCCCTCTTGCATCCTTTCTGTTCTTCTCATACCTCAATCTCTTAACTTGCCTTGATCTCTCCCACCACTCCACCCTCCTCCCGAAAGCAAGCAAACCAACCAACCAACAACTCCCCTATCACAATGGCTACGTAAGATCCTCCTCCCCCCCTCAACACCATCCCTCAAAACCATCACCACTTAACCAACTGACATCCTCACAGCAACATCACCTGGCACCCGTCCCTCTCCCGCCGCGAGCGCAACCAGCTCCGCTCCCAGCGCGGCCTCACAATCTGGCTCACCGGCCTCTCCGCCTCGGGCAAGTCCACCGTCGCCACCGCCCTCGAGCAGCACCTCCTGCACCTCGGGCTGGCCGCCTACCGCCTCGACGGCGACAACGTCCGCTTCGGCCTCAACAAGGACCTCGGCTTCTCCGAGCGCGACCGCAACGAAAACATCCGCCGCATCGGCGAGGTCGCAAAGCTCTTTGCCGACTCCGCCACCATCGCAATCACCTCTTTCATTTCTCCCTACCGCGCTGATAGAGACCTCGCCAGGGGCCTCCACACCCAGGCTAGCCAGGACGGCAGCGACGACGAGCCCATCCCCTTTGTCGAGGTCTTTGTCGACGTGCCCCTCGAGGTCGCCGAGCAGCGCGACCCCAAGGGCCTCTACAAGAAGGCGCGCGCCGGCGAGATCAAGGACTTTACCGGCATCTCTGCGCCCTACGAGGAGCCGCTGAACCCTGAGATTACCATCAAGACGCACGAGAACACGGTCGAAGAGTGTGTTGCGCAAATCACAGACTGGCTCGTCGCCAAGGGCTACATCAGCAGCAGCAAGGCGCAGGTGAAGAACTAAGAGAGCAACGATAGTCACGCGGCTGTAAAGGGACAAGAAAAAGGAGTACCCAAAAATGGGATTCAAAAGTTCGAATATCATATAGACGTAGAACGAGTCGAGCTTCCGCGACCAAAGTGTCGGGGAGCATCACCTGCGAGATTCGCTAGGCGAGGATTACTGCTAGACTCATCATCGTCTTAAAGCAAAATCATCTCTTAGAGTAGCAAGGCGGAAAGGCAAGTCTTATTACGGAGATGGCGATAAACATAGAGTACAGGCGTATGACGCTTTTGAGAAATAAAAAACAACATCTAGACCCGCTCAGGGAAATGCGGCCTCGTAATACACAAATGCCGTGTACTCGTGTCCCTCGCCAGTCCCCAGTCCCGCCGCGGCCATCTCGGAGCTGAGCGCGGCGTCGTCTTTGGTCACTCTCCCGTGCTTGTCCCTTCCAAACGCGTTGCCGCCGAGGTACGAGTATTTTGCGTCGAGAGCTGCCTTTGCCTTAGGAGCCAGCTTTGACGTTGTCTGAGCCATATGCAGTTAGCTCTCTGTACATGACGGAAATTGATAGCATACTGCATACCTTGATCAGTGCTGTGGCATAGTCCAGCGGCAGTCCGTATCGCAGCACGGCCTCGACAAACACGCGCAGTGTGAGCACATGGATCCAGATCATGACGCTCTCGCTCCAGCCAGTCCGTCCCATGCGCAGGGCCTCACCGCAGACCTTGCGCTCCTCGTTGGTCACGCGGTCCAGCTCGCGCTGCTCTTCCTCCAGCCCGCCCTCAACGTACTTGTACTGGCGCGGCGTCCACTTTTGTTCTCGACACTTGTGAATAAACTCGGCGCTGTGCTTCTTAAATGTCACAACGGCAAAGAGGGTAAACTCGTCGTCGTGGTCGACTTCAACGCATGATCGGGGCACCACCATGGGCGAAAGGGTTTCGTAGCTCTTGATGAAGTCTTTCTTCGCATTCGTCGGCACCGCGATGAGGTGTGTCTCGAGGTACTCGGAGTCTTGGACGAGAAGCGACGGCTTGACAATGGGGGTGAGAGACTTGGTTGCGAGATTGCCACTGCGGCCGAGACAGATCAATTAGCTAGGAGCAGGCGAGGCTATGCGCAGTGCTTACGTCTGTCTCCTTTGCAAAGCTGCAAGGTTCGTCTTGACCGAGTTGTACTGGTTAAATTTGGACTTGACATCATTGTCCACCGTGTTGAGCTCCTACACCACAAGTAAGATGAGATTGCGTTCGACGAGGGCGGTCCGAGGCTATGGGCAGAAGAGAAAGGCGTAAATACCTTCTGAAGAGTGCTGATGAGCTCAGCTATGGACTTATCGGCTCGGTACCTCATCTTGTTCCAGCTAAAGTTGCGCAGGTAGTGGTCGGTTGGCTCTGCCGCATGTCGTCAGTCTCCCCCCACCACGTTGAAGGTACGCAGGAGGCTGGGTTTTGGCTCGACTAACTGTCATTGACCATCTTGTAAGACGCCATTCGATCCTCGTCGTTGTTGAGCACGGTGCGCAAGGAGTCGGCCACCTTGGCGACGACGGCTTGGCAGGTTGAGTCCAACTTCGCCAGATCGTCCGCTTGCTGCACGAGAAGGTCGAGGGTGCCGATTTTGAACTCTGGAACGTTGAAGGGCAGGACGGTTCCGTTGTCCGGCGTAATGGTAGCGCTCAAGGAGGAGATGGCATCGTCGCTGTCGAAGACGCTTTGAGGCAGCGATACCAGCGCATACTTGGTGGACATGGCGATGTTGGCTCGGGAGACGGAGGTAGAAGTAGAGCCGATGAGGAGGAGAAGCGAGAGAGGACGAGTCGAGGTGGTGAGCGAAAAGAAGAGCAAGAGGGCAGAGGCAATGGGTGCGGGAAGGTGCCTCTCGCGCAGATGCTCAGGGAAAATGTCTCAGCTCGCTCTTTCCCTGAAGATACGAACAACCGAAGGAGAAGGAGTAGAAGGAGCGATGGTGTGCGTGATAGAGGCGTACGATAGAGTCGGCAACAACCTGGCAGGCAGTTCGCAAGCAAGTCCAGTCCAGTGACAGTTCAGCTAAGCCCAGCTCCAAGCAGTTGGGAGTGGGGGCCGTTAGAGCCTAAAAGTACCAACTACTCCAATGTCGTCAGTCCTGGCATCTGAAACCGAGCCAGCACAAGGTATCGGATACCCAGCCCACAGCCCGCTAGTCCTAATCAGTGATGGCGACCCCCCCGTTAAGCACCAGCCCCTCGCCATGTGTGGGAGAATCTCGGCATCTGCGTCAGTCGTAGTGCATCTCACACAGCAGTTATGCAACTATCGAGTTTGCTTCGTCTGCTGTGTTTGTATCAGCACTAGAGGTACCTACCTAAGTACCTACAGACTCGTTCTCGTAGCGCGCTGCACCACCCCCAGTAACCCCAGTACATGCATACGTACGGCGTCACAGCACTCTCCCAAATCCGCCCTAGTCCCGTCTCGGCAGCACAACTCGGTCGGTCTACGACCAGACTAGCATGAAGAGAAACGATTGCGCCGTGCACCGCCAAACTTCTTTGTCAGGCCATGGACATCAAATGACAGCCGCCTGCAACGCGCGACATCACGGCCTGTGACGGCGATACTACCGACTGCTGACCGCTCCTCGGCTGCGGACCATGTGAGGCGCCTCGAGACGGCAATTCCAGCGCCTGTTTGCCCGCCCTCTGCCCTCTCTGCCTCTGCCTCTGCCCACTGCAAGCCTCGCCTCGTCTCGCCCAAGCCCAGCGCCAGACCTGGCCATCGAAGGCTTCCACGTTCCCCATCTCTGCCCTTCCCCGGGCCCCTTCAGCCCCTGCCGGCCCTCTCGAAGCCTCAATCGCCCGGCCCTCGCGCTGGGCATGAGGCGGTCTGCAGGCGCACCCTCCCAGCGCCATGGCCGCAGCTCCTGGTTCGTCTCGCTCTCTTTCGTCTCCTTCTTCATGTCATTGTCGTGTCTTGTCTTGCTACCACCGCTCCATCTCGTGTCGCCTCTGACCTGTCTGCTTCAGCTTCTGCGACGCTCGCTATCTCCGACTCTCCACCGCCCGGGAACTCGCCCGCAAAGGCCGATGCCGCGACGGAGTCGTCCGCAACTCCCGGACCCCAGTCTGAGACGCCGATCCGCACGTCTAACCATGGTATGTAAGAGGCCGAGGAAGCTCTGCCCGACCTCGGGTCTCGATGCCCGCTTGGCAGCAATGGAATTCAATGCTCATAGCAGTGCCCAGATGTGACCGAAGTCCCGGACGGAGCCTCCATCCACACCACGGATGGCCGCGTCAAGAACCCTGTGCCGAGCAAGCTCAAGGGCAAGGCCGACAACAAGAATGGCAACTTTGGCGTCATGCACATCGACATAAATAGCTCACAAGCTGCCCTCCGAAACGCTGCCGCAAAGCGCACGAGCGAGGAGACGGAAGCTGCGGCGAGGCTGGCTAACATGCGCGGCTACCAGTCTATTAAACGCAGCAAACTTGCTTGGATCCCGCCGTCTGAATCGGATCCGCGCTCCTCCGCCCCGACTTACGGGGCTTCACAAAATGGCTATCTGAATGCCCCCTACCCTCTGTCCGCCCGTCCTCTGGGGCCCCTGCCGCACGAGGCCAAGGCGGAGCAGGCTCGTCTTCTCACATTGCTGCGCAGCTTGAACCCTCTCGTAGTCGTGGATCAGCTGTGCAAGGCATTGGCCTACTTTGGGGGCATCCCCGGGGCTCCTTCTTCTCACGACTTTGTCTTCCCAGAGAGCCAGCGCAACAATGGTCAGGGATCTATTTTCGTCGGCTGGGTAGCCGAGATATTCCCTCCGGTCGAAGGAAACCCTACGGCCATAGCGCCGCACCCCTCGCTCCAGAGCGCCGAGATTGCCTCTGCTGCTGCTGCTGCCGTCGCCGTCGCTTCTACAGACATGCCCGCTTCGTCTCAACCTTCGACCGTATCCCATCCCGCCACCGTTCCTCCCGCTCTTCCCGCTCTTCCCGCTCAACCTGCCTCCACAGAGACTGCAGCAGAAGCTTCTAAACCTCCAGAGACGCAGAATGCCCCCGCTGCGACTCCCGTTAAGAGGCCCAGAGGACGGCCGAAGGGGAGCAAGAGCTCCAAACCTCGAATCGACAAAGGCATCAAAAAGTCAGACTTGGCGCATCATCACGCGTCCAGCCAGGCGGACGGGCAGGGCTCACACAATGCCCTCAACTTGTCCCAGCACGACCAGACTTCCAGCGAGCAGCGAAACGGGCTACATAATCCGGCCTTTCCTGGCGATATCCCAGCACATCTGGACCCTGACTCCAGTATCGTGAGCACTCCAGGGACGGGCAAGAAGAGGGGTCGACCGAAGGGGTCTAAGAACCGACCAAAGAACACTCCAGATGCAAGCCAAGCGGCGACGGCTGCCGACGCTTCTCAAAATCTGCTACCCGCATCGACAAGCTCCCATCCAATTGCGCCCTCGCCTTTATCACATAAGTCCACAGGAAGTCTGAATAACATCCCCTCCTACGCAAATTCAATGTCATCCAGGGCAGACCAGCAGCAGCAGCAGCAGCAGCAGAACCCCTCACCGACGATGCAAGAGAGCGCGGTTGGGCAGCACGGCGGACACATGGCCGCGCGGAATCCTCAGACGAGCCAGACCGCGAGCATTCCGGCCGTCAGTAGCTGGGCCGGCTCGGGAATGCAGTCCCTAGATCAGTATCGCTCGGCTAACAACCACTCGCATCTGAAGAAGAGGAAGATCGGCGACGCAGCGCAGTTGGCCAGGGATTCACTATCGGCGCTCGCAGCCCCAGATGCCTCCTCACAGATGCGCCACGGCGACGAGAGTTCGTTACAGATGGCTCCCACTGATTCGGCTGCCATGAAGCGCCGGCGGGTGTCGCGTGAGTCGATGCAGAACCCCATGTTCAGCAGTATCGACAGTCAGTCCGGCCGCATGGGCATGAACACGTCACCAATACTCAACAATAACTACAATAGCATCCCCCAGGCCATTAACAACTTTGACAGTCAGCTGGCCAGTGCTGCGGTTAGGAAAGCGTCGACTCAGCAGCATCTCCAGCAGCAGCAGCAGCAGCAACAGCAACACCCCCAGCGATCACCAACACAGGCCCAAGGCCAGAATGTCAATCAGTCGCTTCAGAATCAGCAACAGCCGCAGCATTTTACGCCTCAGCGCCCGCAGCAGCATAATTCTGGGATGCGCCCACCACAGCTTCAGCAAGGAGGACACATGGGGCCAGGATCTTCGAGACCTAGGCCTGGCCAAATGTACGGCAACAGCCCTACAGGACTGACCTCGCAAGGTTTCTACGCTCAGACGAGGCAATTACCAGGACAGCTGGGCCACGTCACTGGCGGCGGCGGCGGCAGCAGCAGCTTTGCTAGAGCCACGGGCAGCGGCCAAGCGTCACAGTTTGGGTCGTCTAGCATGGCAAGGCAGAGCTCCGACGACCGCGCCGTCAGTCTGTCGCAGCAAGCGTCTCTGGCCATTTCGCGCAGTCAGGCGGGCCAGCAGCAGCAGACGCCCCCGGCTCGCCACCCGTCGTCGGGCTTCACCAACGGCCAGCAAGCGCCCGCGACATCGGCATCGGTGCCGACGACATCGAGCCTGAGCCAATTCCAGAACTTTGCAGAGCACAGCTACCTCGACATGGACTACGGGCTTAACGAGCGCGACGTGCAGGACGCCGCGGCGGCGTTTGGCGACTCAACGCAGCTGGAGGCGGCGCTGGCAGAAGGCAACATCAGAGAGAGGCTTTACCAGGTCATGGCTAATCGCCAATAGGAGGGCAGTCCTTTCTTCTGGTGGTGGAACGAGTGATGTAGCGTTTGCTTTCCTGGCTGATAGGGTTCGCATTGGGCTTATATATCGATTGTATTTCGGCGTTCCTACTATGAAGGCAAAACACACGAGGAAAAAGACAAAAAGTTCAGCGCATGTAACGTGAGGAGGGACAGTCTGTTCTTGGCTTCTTTCGCCTTGCCACGGAGGTTTTGGTTTTATTTCTTTCGACTGCTTTCAAAAAAGAAAAGAAGAAACATGCCTTTTCTTTGCTGTCAATTTTTTACAGGGAAGTTGTTTGGCGCAGGTATGCATCTGGAAGGGTTTAACGTTTTTGTCAAGAGGAGTTTCAAGGGCAAAAACGGTATCATCTATCTCTTTTCGATTCATGTGGCTTGTCTGTCTGGCTGGATGGGCTATTCCTTGTTTTCCAACTGAGGATTTAGGGGAGAGGTTGAAATGTGTGTGTATTGATGATTTCTTTGTGTCGAGATGATGCACGTCTCCTGCGTTCACTGTTTGAAAGGCACGATGTGAGATATATCTGTGTGTATATATACGTTTTTGCGTGCGTGTCTTTGGGTGTTGGTCCATGGGGACGTGATGAAGCTTTGTACGGCGGCGTTCTCCCTTTTTCTTTTTCCCCTTCTATTTCTCGTCTGCTGAAGTAGCTTTCGCTGATATTCATGAGTCAAGGGAAAGCGAAGCATGGAGGTAATACTCAGATCTATACAGTGTCACGAATACGACGAATCCCAATCACGCCACGCTCTCTCAAGTCTGTTGTCATATATCACACAAGTGATGCACAAGTCCGTCCTCGTAGAGAGATATTGTTGAAAAATTCTTGTTTTCAAATTGCTTTGCAAATCAGCGCTACATAGCCCAGAGAAGACAATGAATAAACGGGGCTATCACGCTGACTTCGATCAACATAACAGAGTCGACGACGTCAACAGCGTCGAAAGACTCGACACGCAAAAACAAATTGATGGATGAAAAAGGAAGCGAATGAGGCTATATCAAGATCCGAATTGTGTGTGTGCAAAGATGAGAACAACAAAGGCTCAACAAGGCTAGATAGATGGATAGATAGCTAGATCAAGAGAGAGAGAGAAGAACAACACAAAAGAACGAACTGTCGCAGTTCTATGCATTCATATCGAGCAATAGACGGCCCAGCTCCGGAGAATAACACGTAAGAAATGAACGCAAGATATAAAGGAAATCTCTGATGGAATGGCCCAATAAAAGGAACGAGTATGACAAGAGTCCGCAAAGAGGAACAGCGAAAATGACAAAGAACCACACTCTGTTTAAAGCTCAAATAATCCGCACCCAGACATCCCCCCACGTTCTCGCGGGTATTCCTCCAAGATCCCAGAAAGTGTCTTCCCATCCCGCAGAACAAGAGGAAAAAAGAACAAGATATGAAACGCCTGTAAATGCTTCTTATGGTGTCGACGAGGACACGCAACAACGCAAGGAAATGTGGTATAGACCAGTAGTTATGCTTGGCTCGGAAAAGGAAAGATGGCAAGCTCGTATATGAAGCAAGCGTGTATAGTGACAAGAAAGGTTGTGAACCCGTGTATGTATCGGACGAGTAGATATGGCAAGAGTAGGTTAGGTTAATCCGCGTCGTCATGGAGGGCTGAAATCGGTGGCCTGACCGAGTCGGAGATCTGGCGGCCGTAGCACCATTCGTCCTCCTCCTCCAGGCCGTCCTCGCGAATCAGCTCCAGCATGACCTGCTGGTTCCGCTTAATGTCCTGCGGCCGGTTCACAATTTTGCGATCCAGAATCATGGCCTCGGCCGTGGTCAGCCAGATGCTCTGCAGCGACGGCAGGTCCCCTAGCAGATCCTTGGCCTGGTCGCGCTCCAGAGGCGCCATGGGTGCATCAGCCGAGAGGCTGGTGTTGAAGACGCTGTACGGCATCTCCATCCCGGAGGCGGTATAGTCCACCGATCCCCACGGACTCCTGCGGCCGCTGTCGCTGAACGATGACCGGTGCGGTGGCCGGTCGCTGCTAGTTGACTTCTTTCGTCCAAAGCTCTTCAACAGCCGGCCTTTGGAGGAAGCCTCGTTGGCGGGCGGCTTGGTCAAGGAGGCGTACCAGGTGTCGACAGCAGCCCGACGGTTGTTGTAGCCCTTGGTCTCCCACAGTCTCTCGACCTGACGAAGGCCGCCAAGGCACAGAATGGCGACATGGACCTCGTCCGGCGGCCGCTCCCTCAGGTAACCACGAAGCGATCGCTCCACGCGACCAACGTACGTCGGCGGTCGCAGGCGGCGGCAAAAGGACGAAATGACGAGGGGGAAGACTTCGTGTACCCTCAATAGCGTCCGGTCGTCATACATGTCCATGATGCGCTTCTCGATCGGGTTCACCGTGTACGGCTCCCTCGTCAGGCCGTGTCCGTTTTCAGCAATGTACTCCAGATGCAACTTCCTATACGTCTCGAAGAAGTGGAAAACGGTGAATAGTAGGGGTATCAATCGTCGGCGCATGCGTTCGTGCTGCGGTGCGAATGCCAGCCGCTGGGCTTCCGTCTGTCGTAGGAATATGTCTTTGGTGATCCATTCGCACATTAGGTATGAGAGCTTCGCCGCGACATGTAGCCGATGCCACAGGCTACACAAGTAGTGGAAGTTGATCTCGGAGTTGTCCGGCACGGGGTACAGGCGAGTGGCATAGGCGGGTATGTGGTCCCGTAGTAGATGTCGGACGATGAATGTCTCGTTGAGGGTGATGCGCGCGTGCCATGATTTCGAGGCTAATCGGAGGTTAAGGATATCTGTCAATGGGAGAGATGAGATGATTTGGAATTGAAGTTCGGTCGGCAGCCCGAAGAATAGTTGATCGAAGGCGACGCTAGAGGGAAGACGCAGTTAGCAGCTGTACATCTACTGGAAATGGCGATTCGCAGAGGAATCCGGATTGTTTCCAAGCCTTCTTCTTCCTTGCTCTTCTCGGGTTGAATTACTTATGACGAACCTTTTTCGCGTCGAATCCGTCGAGGCTCTTATGGGTATAGCCACAGCGGTCGAGTCCGCATCGCTCTTGGTGTGCTTGAGGGCGACCTTCTGTCGGATGCCGCCGAAGAAGCGTCTGTTCTGCTTCGAGTCGCTGGGCCTGATGGCGTCCACGTCCGGGACTTTTGCTTCCCGCAGCGGCAGGATGAACCTCGACGTTGCCTGGGCGTTGGCGGTGATGGCGGCTGTCGTCGTTGTTGTTGTCGTCGTCGAGGCGCCCGAGTCGGCAGATTCCGCCTGCTGGCGGCTCGCGTGCAGCTGATTGAGTTTCTCGAAGTAGCGCTCGGAGGCGAACTCGGTGAGGTGCGGCGGATCCATGGCGACGCGCCGGGGAGGGTGTTGTTGGTGATGAGGTTCAGCCATGATGGGCGGCGGAGACGAGATGAACGAGCGACGAGATACAAGAATCTATGGGTGACGAGCGGCCGCGGCCAGCTCGGGGAGTTGAAGGCGTCTCTATTGTCGGACGCAGGGAGACAGCAGCCGTCTTAACATGGCGGGGACCGGTATGGTGAATCCGCCCAGCAGGGAGGGACAGATGCACAGAGAGAGAAAAGAGAAGAGGGGGAAGCGGAGGATTGCGGCGACTCCAAGGGCGGCGTCTGTTTGTCTTTGGCCGGTCGTCTCGTCTCGTCTCGGCTGCGGCTTCGCTCTGGCGGTTGGGCTGCGTGCCTTCGTGTAGGTCCAAGTCCAAGCAGGTGAATGTGAGCGACTTCTATCGGATGCGGCGGCGCAGGATTTCTTGTAAGGCGTGAAGGCGGGCAGAAACACTGGCCAGAAGCTACGCGATGCAGGACAGGGCAAGGCTGTCTTGGGGTCGGAGGGAGGAGAGAAGATGAGTGTGTGGACGAGCAGAGAGGATTGCGATAGGGAAGAGAAAGCGTCAAGGGCAGAACAGAACAGAACAGGGCAGTGGAACAGGGCTCTGCTGGGGGGGGGACTGGGGACGGGTACTAGTAGGAACCCCCGTATGTACCGCTGTTGCTATCGCTACCTACCTACCGTATAGTCCCTATCTAGGTGGGAGGACGGGGAGGCGCCCGGGGGGGGCCATCTTTGGGGGGATCCGGAGCGCTGCTTGGGGGGCGCGCAGGCGCTGTAGGGACAGGCAGCCAGCGGGCGGACAGTGCAGTCAGTGCAGTGCA
>LFMI01000748.1:12283-42920 GCA_001050175.1 Trichoderma parareesei | reverse complement strand
TTTTTTTTTTTGCCGTTTTTTCTTTTCTACTACACACAGCTGCCATGATTTGGGTCTCGGGTCTATTCTTCTTTCGTCAAGTGGTCCCCCTTTGGGCATGTTCCCACTCCCTCCATATTGGACGGAAGCAAACTGGCCCTTCTTTTGCCTCATGCTAGCGCTCATGAAGAGGGCCCGCAGAGGGAGAGAGAGAGAGAAAGAGCTGGCTCGGTTCTTGTTTCTCAACTTGGGCTGGTGTGTCGCTCCGTTTATATAAAGTACATGACGATAAAAAATGGGGGGGGAGGGATCGGAGCAGGAGGGGAAGGGGGGGAAAAGAAAATAAGGGGGGAGGGACGGCCAGACATGGGTACATAGCGGAAACGGGGCCATCTTTTTTGATGAAAAAGAAGTGAAAGATGATGGCTTTCTTTTTGGTTTTCTTTTTTTGTTTGTGTGTAATTAGCTGTACAGGATATTATTTAGTGTATAATTGAAAAAATTATGCCTCGATACGTGGTTTGCTTCTAAGAAAGGTGAAGTTGTGGGTTTGTTCAAGATGTATCCGTGAATCTGAGAGCATTTTCGAATATTCTTGAGTTGGAGAGCAATATGAGAGCCATAGCATGGGGCGACTTGAAGTCTGAATGCTCCCGTCGTCTTGACAGCAAATCTAAGTAGGTATACACCTCATACCAAGTCAAATGTTCAATCAAATCGTTCACGCATAATCAAGGACCAAGACGTGCCATATACACATACTGTAACAGCAAAGCCCGTGAAGATACGATATGATGCAGAGATATGCCCCTAACATTTCCCAAGGGCAGCGAACAAACCGAGACAGACGCCTAAACTCCGACGCTAACCATGATAATAACATGATAGAAATAACACCACAACAACATCCCCGCAGAGGAGAATATTCCAACATACGCTCAACTATTCAACCAAAGTTGTGCTGTGGCGGATACACAGGCGCACCGGCATGCCCGCCTGGATACGGCGGCACGTACCCATTCATCATCATCCCCGGCTGCGACGCGATGAAGGGCGGTGGCGGAGCAGGCGGGACGTCCGCTTGTCGAAACATGGCCTGGTTGGGGAGGGTATCGTCTATGCGCAGCATAGGCATCCCGTTACTCTCGCTCAGCACCTCGGGCTGCATCATCGAGTAGCTGTTGGGCATCATGGCTAGCATGTCCGACGGCTGCATGCCAACGGCCGTCTCTGCGTCGTAAACGTCGCTGATGCCCAGAGAGACGTTGCGCGCTTGGGCGAGGAACAAGGGAACGCCGGGCGGGCCGTGATCGCCGTCAAAGCCCGCTTCTGGAGTAGAATACGGCATCGGCAGAGGTGATGAAGCCTTGCTCGAAAGTGGTTGCGTCGTTGACGGGCCCATCCACCAGTCGGACACGGGCATATTCGCGGCTCGGCTCCTTGGCTCCTCCTTAAGGTTAGGGATGTTCATTCGTTCAATATAAACATCCGACCCAAATGGAAACTTGTCCTCGCCTGGCTCTTGTCCCGTAATGATCGCTGCGTTCCCTCGGTCGAGTATCTTCCCGTTCTTGTAAAAGTCTTCCACCATCGCCTTGTTACAGAAGTGCTAATCGCCGCTTGTTAGCTCGAACGCCATGGTCGCTAAAAAATCGAAACGACATGGGAGAGGGCAAGAGAAGGGGAGCACTGCCCAGAACAAAACTTACAGCTTGCTTCGCCATGTCGAATATCTCGGCCCAGGCCTCTGTGATCTCCATAATGCTCTCAATCAGCGATCTGATCTGGGCTTCGCTCGTCTCGGAGCCTCTCCAGACCGGCGCCGTGGTGTCACCCATGTTTTCATACAAGTTGTATTGGAGAGCGATGAGCAATACTCGGATACACTGAGTGGACATGTGTGCGACGGAGTAATCGCCGACCAGCTTGGGAGTGCCGGGATTTGGCATCCTGTCGGTCTCAATCTTGATGGCGTCCAAGAATCGAGCCAGACTTAGGGCATGAGCGACCGCTTGCCTTTGCGAACGGGCTATGAAATCTGGCGGGAGCTTTCGGAGAATCTCGATGGACGCCGGATTTCGAGGGCCAGGCAATGAAAATCGGTAGAGGTCGATATGGCTCACAGCCATGTGGGTATGGAAGAAACAGTATCCCCTCCACTGATCCGAGGCAGCGTACCGTGCCATGCTTTGTTCGGTCAGCCGCAGATCGTCGTGTATCGAAATATGAAACCTGGTTAGTTCGCTCTGCAGCCCAGCAATATCCTCCATGACCTTGGATGGCTCGAGGGACGCCATGGGTGTCCCAGACGGTACAGATAGCCTCTTGGTAGCTCTATAGCCTTGTAAGCATCAAGATGCAGTTATAGGAAATTTCACCGTAGCAAAGTGGGCCTTACACTTGTATGCGATGCCGAAGATCAACAAGTAGGATCTGGATGCCGTGAAGACCAAGAGCGGGCGAGCAGCGGGTGGGCTTGTCATGCAGTCTTTCTGCAACAACCGGTCGGTTCTCTCTAAAGGCAGCCTCGTTGCAGGGAAGCCTGATCTTCATGTTCTCAGCCCGACAAGATATGTATTCTTCATAACCGCCTGCCAGAAGACGGTCAAGACTGAAAAGCTGCCAGGCAATACGCCGAAGACATTCCTGTTGGATAAAAGAAGTGTGATGTGACGTGACGTCCCAGTTCAGCTGCAAGCCTATCATGAGTCTCGAAGCCACGCCAAAGCATTGCCAGACCTTTGCGTGAGAGCCATCGAGGATGTTGAACAGAATGTTGAGAGCAAACAGAAAGAGAGCGCTCTCGGAAAACTTGTAGATGTTGCGGTAAATGTGCGTTTCGACCTGCTGGCTACATTTCCTTCCAAACTCCCGGCCGGCCGGACCTGGGTTCACGAAGAAAGTAGTGACGGAGCATACGGCCGCTGCTTGAGCAGGAGGAAACCTGTTTTCCTAACAAGCCAAACTGTTAGCTGAGGTCAGTGGGAACCTCGGCATGTAATCCACATACCTGAACATCCCGGTAGGTGACTTTGGGATGCAGGAAACCCAAGCTTGGCATCATATATAGAAAATCGAAGTAAGCATCCAAGTGGGTAAGAATAACGTCTCTTCGGAGTAGCATTTCCCTGCATCATCTGCCATTAGCCTGATACAAAGTTCCCCTATCGTCCCAAGGGGGCTGCGTACTCAGCCTGGAAATTCGCCGACTCGAGAAGATAGGTTGGAATTCCGGTGCTATTGCTGCTTGCGGGACTGATGGCTCCGTTTTCTTCTGGCTTGAGAGGGTGCAAAGTGGAGGGAGTTTGATCCTCAGCCTTTGGGCTGTGGAAGCGAACATTGGTGAACCTCCGCCTTGTGGGTGTATACTCGCAGACCAGGTTCGCGGACTCGCATCTCTTACACTTGGGCAGGTCTCCAGAGCACTTGGTTTTGTGTGCATGGCACTGGCTGCAAGCCCTCTGTGCCCTCTTCCTCAGCGTACCAGCTTCGGTATGGCTGTGTGAGGGTGTTGTTCTTGAGACTCGCTCTGGACTCAAGCTGTCAGAAACTAGAGGATTGCTAATCCGGCGTGCCGTTTCGAAACCTACCTTCCTCGGAAGCACCAGGCGACACGGCGAAGCTACAGCTGAGCTCCAACCTGGAACAGTTGCTGCATGGTCCATTTCCAGGGTTTCCAGTACACTTAACCTGTGTAGGGGAAGAAACCGATGCGTCAGCATTAACGGCGTAGAAGAAAAGGGGCAGACAACAACGGGTGGACTCGATTCAACAATGGCACATTAAGCATCATCCTGCCCTGCAAGATACAGAGCAAAAGGAACATGTTGGATGACCACGATGAGTATTGGCGGAAGAGGAAACCTGGCCAAGCACAGACATGTGTCTGTCAAGCTGCGCCATGCGACGGCCATGGGGAGGCAATAAGCGTCTCTTTCCATACCTTGCGTAACCGGCATGTGCGACAGCAGTCACCGGTGTTTGTTGTGATCCGTCGGCGCTTATTTGGGGGGGACAGAGATGCAGAAGAGCTGTGTGTAGGCGGCACCGAGCCCTCAGCGTCGTGTGGTTGCGGCGAATCCATGTACCAGTCCAAGGGATAGGATGGCCACGAAATAGGCGAGTGATGTGAAGATGAAGAAAGCTGCTAGCAACCAAGACTGTGACGGGAGTTGACGACGTTCTCCCCGTGTCCTTGGAACAGCCCCAGCTCAGCCGGCGAATGGGCAGAGAGAAGCTGCAAGATGGGGCAGGCTGAGGCTGGCCAGTGGATAGGTTCCTCGGCTCTCGCGCGAGGCCCGTGGAGCCAAGACAGACAACCACGGAGAACGGCGGGAGAAGAAAGAATGGGATGCTACTCCGGGTTGGGCAAACCTCAAGCGGCTGAGAATCGTCGTCACGGTGCGACGAGGTGGCGCGCCAACAAACGGAGTGGGCTAATGATGGCGGCAGGCGAAATTCCATGGGAGCAAGGATGGCGGAACTCGAGGCCGGGACTAATCATCAGTCAGCTACCTAGTGGTATGTAGTACTGTAGTATTGCTCTGCTAGCCAGCAAATTAATCCGCATTGCGGCCGTTGCCTTTGGGCTCTCGGGGAAGTCGTGGAGTTCTGCTGTCGGCTGGCAGGTCGGCACTCGCTGTTCCTTTTTCGTGTAGGTACGTGTACTTGGCGTCAAGCAAGCCCTTAAACCCGGCCCTCCATGATGACTTGTCAGCCAGATTTCGTGATACTATGTTTTGTGTGATTTGGGGCTGCCTCTCTGTCTCTAAGCATGTCCAGAAGGGCTCGATCCGTTGTGACCTAAGCGTCCGGGGTCCAAACGCCCTGGTCCTGGCATGTCTATGTCTCTGTCCTGATGCGGGTTGTGGGTATTATCAGTGTCTTGTGCTTGTGATGATAAGCTGCAGAGGGTTTGAGGCGTCTCTCCTCCAGTCGATCAGCGTTCCCAGGGATAGTATCCCATCTTCTGAGGTAAGCAGCAGCATACTGTACATATGCGCGAATGCAGCGTCTTCGAGTCCTGCCTCTCCCTCGACCAGTATCATCCTGGAACACGTTGCACGACACCCCTGACAGCCATTCAGGCGGTATTGGGCAGTCAACGAGGCATCTAGGCCTCCCTATCCGCGCAACATGCTGGACGCCGTCACTCAAAGGCCGGAAAGAAGCGTGGAAACTCGATCGCCTTGCCACAGGACGGCCTCCCAGACAAGCCACCGAAATACAAGGCGCCACCCTCGATGATCAGAGAATACTAATCGGATGTATCGGAAGCGGGAATAATGTGGTATGTGGTGTCTCCCCACTTCTCCTTTTCCTCCCTTTGCAAAGGGTCTTTTCGTCCCTCTGCCCAAGTGGTTGTAGGTTCTTGCTGTGTCAGCATTGGCGATGGCCCTTTTGCCTTGCTCTTGATTATCTTGACTCGTGGGGACCCGTAAATAGTTGGACTCGCGACCACAGCATAAGCCCTATGACGCTGCTTTTGATTGAACCAGCGACGAAGCTTGCCTGCTTCCATCTCGAAGGGCCGATGAAGAATCTGGGCGGTGACCTAATCGGTAACTCGCTGCATCGATCGCGAAAACCGCGAAAAAATGGCTCCCTGGTACGAGAAAGCGAGTACGACGAGTGCTTTGGTGTTTAGTAAGGTAAGATCCATACTCCGTAGTAGGTACATAAGATACCTACCTTACCTTACCTATGCTTCGAATTGCCCAATTTCACTGATACATGGCGACACCCTCGTCGCGTTAGCTGCGACTTACCCGCTCGCATCTCCATGCCATCATGCTTGTACATCACTGCGCAGCTGCCGCGCAGAAGGTACGCCGTCCCGAGGTACTGTTGGTCAGGTCTTTCAGCGCTTGAGGTATTCTAGACCTCTTCTGGACGCCTGCAAGGTACCTACTGCCCTCCTGGCAGCACCGCGCATCTAGCGCGGAAGGTGACAGGCGCAAGGATGCAGCTGCCTCAATGATAGTGATAGTCGCGCTCGGCCACTACTTGCCGGGAGTCCATTGGATCCTTTCGGCAATCGTCAAGCCTCTTCTTTTCCTTTTTCATCTCGCCTTCTTTCGTTGTGTCTGTTTCGGAAGCAATGACTCATGTATTTGCAGGATGACTTGCCGTTTGAAGGTATTACATGCGAACCTGAAATGCCAGTTGTAGAGCATTAGGTAAGCATCTGTAGTCTTTGCACCTTAGTATTAGAAGTGCGCCTTCTCGTGACATCAGGACGCAAATCCTTTCACCTCCGTCCCCCAATCTGTGCCAATGAGAGAAACAAGCTTCTTCATCCGGCTTTTGCCTGCATTTATAGGTACCTTATTTACCCGGACAATGCTCCATACCTAAGGTACCTACCTTGTGCACAAATCTTATTACATACTATCACCAGCATGTGATGACACATCGTCGTCCAGGCTCTGCGAAGGATCGTTTGCCTGGTGACTTGGGTCCCAGAGAATTACTATACCATCGCTGTACCACAAGATCTCAATCGCCGAGAATTGCGCCTTCAGTATTCGATGTTTGGTAGTAGTAGTCAAGATAACATAACCGACATGGTTTGATACACTTTGTCCGTCCGTTGCATACACCGGAAGTTGCAATATCACAGCCCAGGCGTCTTGATTTCTTAGTACAAGATGCCTTCACTTATGGATTGCACATGGCTTCATGTATAGCTTCTGCCTCATCTATTGGATATCCGATTCATCATGTAAGCTTCTTGACATTCAGGAGTTGACAGTGACTATCGAATTGCCAGAGCAACATAACTTACAAAGCGATTCCCGGCATGTCCGCTGAATACACATATTGAGAAGCGATATAAACTGCTCGTTCTTGCAGACGCAGTCAAGGCTTGCATCAGGGCACTGCTCTTCTATAGCCGGCCTGTAGCAAGTTTCAAAGCAAAGCTGCCCATCCAGGGCGGTGACGGTGTAAGAGAACGCGAGCAAGATATTCAGATACACTGCGGAAGCGAGGCCCTTCATTGTTGCGAAAGTGTCTGACAAGGGTGACTCAAGGTGCGAAACACGTGTGACGCGGATTACTTGCGCTTTTCGGTAGGCTTGCGGGTGTATATGGCGGCTCTCGGACGAATTCGACCAGGATCACGCACTCTTCTGTTTCTCTCGAAAGTTGAAGCTGGCTGTGAGTGATGAGACAGGAGGGACATGATGGGAGTCTTCTTCTTCAACAACATCGGTTTTGCTAAATTCTTTTATAGTGGGAGGCGACACAGAGAATTGGCCTTAACAACAACCGACCCATCGCGAGGGCTTGTGGATGCATTCCGAAACCCCCGCCAAGGGAGCAGCAAGTTCTGATAAGACATCTTGCTCCTCTGCGCAAGGCTCAGCCATTGGGTTGAGTCTCCCTTGTCTCCTCACGCTGTTCATGGTATGCGAACCAACCGCCGAAACGAGACAAGGCGCAATGACACAGCGAGAGGTCATACTCAAGCCAGCCAGTGTCTCAAGAAGTGTCGCCTCGAAAGCGTGGGTGGGGGGGCGCACTATCACGCCCTAGCAAGCGCAACAGGAAGACCGCGGCACGCTTCCTCGCCAGTCTGATGAACCAAGCCAGAGGAGATTGTTCATGTTCGTCTACAGTATTGAGTCTTACAGATGAATGCGGCCGGCGAACATTGGAGCTTTTATACTTGAGATATCCTAAAGTCCAACGTCTCCTAAATTGGTGTTCACTCGGAGATATATCCTTGTTCCGTAAGAATCGCGACTGGACAGACTCAGGGATCATACCTAGTAGTCTCTTCCTGGTGCTTCTGCCGCGCGTAAGAGCACTTGCGCCGGCGGCTAATCCCATTTTGGGCTGCTCCAATATAAAAAACAGGTTGTTTGGCCTGGACAAATATGGGGTAAATTGGTGTACGCGTAAGGTAGGAGTTGAAAATTGGTTTGTTGAGAGCGTGGAAAGATAAGAGCCGAACCTCTCTCACCCTTTCCGACTCTGAAAATCTTCTCATATGACGAGTATACAGGAAACACTACTATATATAATACAGACAACGCAGTATTACAGAAGGCTCGCAGTTTCTGTTTTCTTCGGGACGGTGCTTGAATGCTATCGAGCTGCTACTGAAAGGGGCTTCGGACGGAGCGATCTTGATCATTCGTCCTCCAGTCACATAGCTCGACAGTCGTTGGATGGTGTCACTACTCTCATGATCCATGTTGCTTTCTGTGCCAAGCACTTCGCAACCAACATTCAGGTGCCAATCTATCAAGTGGTTAATCGACCCCCCAAAGAGAGCATTGGAAGGGTTGACTTCCCTGTGGGAGTAGACAATGGGTAGTGTTAGAGCCAGAACCTGTGAAGAATGAAATAATACCGATTTGCCTTTCAATACCAAATCAAGACAAATGAATTGAAAAGGAGGTACGCCTACTCACTAACCTAGTTCGAGAAACTGCCAAGACCTCGATCTGATATCGTCCGGAGAGCGGCACATCTCTTCTTTGGCCTATGCCTGGGCACCCAACACAATGTTTCCTCAAAATAAACTGTAAGACAGTTCGAGACTCAGAAAACTCATGGTAGGAATCTGTACCGACTCGATCCTTTTGCCTGGTTATTACTTGATACCGCCAAGAGAGATGCTTGAATTTAACGTTGCCGGACCCTGGCAGCCGCCTCTGCTACTCCGTATAAGCCTCCACAGCACTTGCATACAACACTTCGTATTTGACGGCCCATGGAAAGGTTTGTCACGACTAGTTCATGTCCATCCACACAGCTGCGTAAGCAAGAAGACAAAATAGAAACGGCCCTTGCTCCATAGTCAGAATACATGTGGGCACAATGCCCTGACTCTGTGCCGTCTGCCCTCAGCAGGCTGTGATCTGCCGTTCTCTTCCCCCGTTGTTGCTTTTTCCTCGTGCTGTTCTGAGTTCTTTTTGCTTTCACCACGTTCCTTATGTTGAATCTTCAAAGCCAGCTGGGGTTATACCCAAAAGCAGCTGTCAAAACTTTAAGCGTCTTGTTTGCGGTTGCGTTCCTGTTTGCGAGTTATAGACTATGGACCGACTTTGGAAACGATCCTCAACCCGACCTGAGTCGGGGCTCGTTCTCGACCTGGCTTGAGCACCCCATATTAAAACTCATGATCGACGCGAAGGCTCGCCATGAAGAGTTAATGGAGAAGCGCAGTGGCAATCTCACAAGCGCTGCTGCCAGGTATCGAGAGCGAAGAGGAAGACACCCGCCGCCAGGCTTTGACAAGTGGGTTGAAGCCGCCATCGAGAGCAATGCCATTATTGTCGAGGACTTCTTTGACCGTATCTACACGGACTTGGCCCCCTACTGGTCCCTCAAGGCAGACGAGATTGCAGGACGGTCGAGTGCCTGGTGGTGGGTGGTCAAGGTGCGTAACGGGACAGCAGAGGGCGTGGGAGACGTCGAAGGCAAGGTAATATGGCTGCAACTCTGGACAGAGCTCGTCGCCGAATTCGCCCAACACTTGCCCGATGTCGACATGCCCATCAACTACATGGACGAATCTCGAATACTTGTCCCCTTCGACGAAATAACAAAGCTGCGGCAGAAGGAAAAGGAGAGCAGGAAGATGACACCTGTACAAGAAGTCACAACTCAGTTCAGAGGACTGAAGCAGATAGACGCTGCGAAACTCGAGCCGTACGATCCAAGATGGCTCAATTTTGACGATGGCTCGTACTGGGACTTGTTCGTCAAGACTTGTGCTCCAGATACACCTGCCCACGGCGTCGCGCAAATCTCGGACTTTACCGGCCCTGCAGACTTCCCAAGCGAATGGAATCCACCGCACTCTTACAAAGGCTTTGTTCAGGACTGGAGAGCCTCCATGGATGCTTGCCAACAGCCCTACTTGCGCCAACTGCACGGTACCTTTGTCAAGCCCGTCAGCCTGTCGACTACACAGGAGCTGATTCCCTTGTTCGGCGGGTCTAAGCTTCTGGCGAACAACGAGATCCTCATCCCTGGAGCCATGTATCTTGTCAACGACGAGTTCTACGCCGGAGGAGAGTTTCACGGAATCCCATGGAATGAGAAAAGGGACGGCGTCGTTTGGCGAGGGGAGGCTTCTGGTGGCCGTGCCGGCGAAGATATGTGGAAGCACTTTCACCGCCACAGGCTCGTCCAGATGCTCAACGGCACAACTGTTAGCCATATGGAAGACAAGAACGAACGAGCTCCCACTTTCGAGATGCCTTCACGAAGGCTGTACAACAGTGAGCATCTATCTTACGGACAGATTGGCCACTGGCTCAAGGAAAACGCGAATGCTGGCTTCGTCAATCTCTGCCCCCCAGACGAATGCCCCTTCCTTGTTCCCTACTACCATGAGGTTGACCGGATCCCGATGAAGGAACAATACAACTTCAAGTTTCTCCCCGACGTCGACGGCAACTCTTTCAGCGCTCGGTACCGCGGCTTTCTCCGCTCAACAAGCATGCCTCTCAAGGCGACGGTGTATGCCGAGTGGCACGATGACCGCCTCATCCCCTGGATGCACTTTGCACCATTCGACAACACGTTTCAGGATCTGTATTCAGTTCTCAACTTTTTCGCCGATGGACCGGGAGGAAAAGGTGATGAAGCCGCTCGCTTCATCGCGGAAACTGGTCGGGTTTGGGCAGAGCAGGTTCTGAGGCGGGAAGACATGGCGCTGTATGTCTGGCGGCTGCTGCTGGAGTGGGCTCGTATATGTGACGAAAACAGGGAGAAGTTGGGTTTTGTCGGCGACTTGCTGTGATCCTGCTGGCAAGTTAAAGGTTAGTCACGTTCCCCGTAATGAAACAGCATCAGTACCTGGTGGAGGAATGTCGTACTATGTAGAAAGCAAGTACCCTGGCGTTGGATATCAGTTTCCCGATTTTAGTATACCTCATATTAATGCCCACCTTGAGTCAACATATCAATCAATATTCCATTCAGTTCGCGCCTCTCGATCATACCTTGCCTTATCTTATCTTGGTGTTTGTTCTTGGCTGGATCCGTATCATAGGTATATCTGGGAGAAGGTAACATTCAATGGGAAAGAGAAGCCCCGAGAGGTAGAGTGATAATCTCTCCAAAGGTTAATCGTTCAATTAATCGTTGCTTCTTGCCTTCTCAGAACGCATCAGCCAAGAGGCTCAGAAACGGCAGTAACCATGGCCTTTTGTTTTCTTCTGCTCAGGCATCTCAAATTCACAGCCTTCCACGGCCCTCGATCACATTCTCGCGATTCACGGTCAAAGGTGAGCCGAGTCTGATCGTTTATTAGGTATCTCTCTACCTTGATACGAGCAACCACAATTCGTTTTGATTTCGCAATTTCAGGCTCTTAGTCAACACTTACCTATTCAACAGCCTCGACAGGCGGTCATACACTCTCTTCCGACAGCCTATTCCTTTCGTTCACGAAATGTCCATCTTCTTCTGCTGCGGCTCTCGTCGTCAAGGCCGACAGCCTGCGGATGACGTTGACCTCACAGATGCTCCCAAGGAGCAACGGCTGAGGCGAAGTGTTGCTATTCATCAGCCGTGCCATTCGATCGAGTTGCCGATTCGGTCTCGGGACACCTCGCTGATGCCTACCGAACTGCCCCTGGAGGACCCGACCGAACTGGGACAGCTGGTGGTGGATGACTCCGACGGCGAAGGGGATGAAGCTCATCCCCTGACGAAGACAAGTAGCGCCTTGAATGTCGTTCGAACGAAGCTCATCCGACACATCTCGCCGGAAACGGAGGCGAACCGTCGGTCTCGCGCATCCGCGGGCCACAGCCAAGAGGAAGTTGCTCGAAGAGCCGAGCTCAGGCGATTCCGACATCAGAGAATCCAAGAGGAGCTCAAGAGCGAAGAGAACAATGCTGAGTCGAGCAACACGTCCCATCGCAGCACTCGCTATCTCTCCCCCCTCATCGACGCTGGGCAGCCAAGGGTTGGCCCCAGGGATACCATTAAGTTCACCGTTACCGTTACAGACGGGCCTCATGCGGACTCGGCGCAAGCACAAGACTCTCTCTCCATCGACTCCCACCAAAAAGACAAATGCGTCTCTTCGCAAGAAGTGGAAGGACCGACAAAACCTTCCTTTATATCAACAGTATCTGGTTTGGAGGAATGGGGTCAGACTTACCCCTTACGACCGCCAAGTACACACAGCGCTACATCACAAAAATTGACAGGATGCTCCAACATGCCCCGTCTGGGTCGTGTGTTGGGGGCAGATAGCGAGTTTGACATTTGCCATGGAGCTCATGCTTGGGAGGAACAGTCTGCTCTTGGCGTTTGGCTCGCTGCCCAGGGCCTGCGATCCGGAAGCAGCTCCATCCGCCTTAGAGACAGCGAGGCGAATGATGGGGATGCTAGGGTCCCATTCTTCTCGCCCCAGGAGGATTTTGGCGGCATTGATAGTATTGCAGATGCTCCGTTGCCCACTCGATGTCCGAAAATTAGAAAGGGGTTGCTCCCAGGCCGGGAGCGATGTCTGGAAACCGCTTCGATCGTTTCAAGCTCTTCCAGTGGTCGCGACCAAACCGATGCTGATGCCACTTCGCTTGGCCGAAGCCTACTCTTAGGATCGGGAACTTTTGACATGGCTGCAGCAAGGCTACCTGACCACAGCTCATCGAACTATCCATCTGTTCTCCCAAGCTTTCAACCAAGCCCGAACCGATCACAGTCTAATTTTCATCATCTGAGTGCAGAAGACCTGGAGAGTCTTGAGCTTTCGCCCTTCAGCTGTATGTATTTTGGCCCCATGACCTACATGCTAATAATGTGCATTGAGATACACTAACAAAGTCAACTACAGGGAAAGGCAACTTCTCCGTCATCCAGGAATCAAAGGCATCTGAGGGGATGAGCTCATATGTCACGGCGGCAGATGACATCTACTTTTCTGATAACAATGCCAGCAGTGCTCGGATCAACTGCCCTCAGGCGCGAGCTTCTGTTGATGCAGTATCCTTGAATCACTCCGATAATGCGAGTTCCAATCAGCGGGGAGTCAAGATGTCAACCATTGCGTCCAGAGTTGGCGAGGCCCTATCACGCAAGAGACCCTCGCTGAATTTTGGTAGCCGCTTCAAGGAAGACTTTCAAACAAGTTCTATCGGGCCTGGTCGCCGTTCATTGAAGGCAAAGATCAATCACTCAGTACCAAGAAGGTCCAAATATAGCTCTACCAGCTTTAGTACGGCGCCGAGCAGACGATTCTCGAGTGAGGAGAGCCAGTTGGCACTGGGCTGTGCAAACTCAATTGGTGTGCGACTGGAGGCCTCTATTGGCACATTCGCACCTTTAAGAGGCGATGAGGGAAGCTTTGCGCCGAGTAATGTGAGCCCGGCGACGCTTGCGCGTGTGTATGATTACCAGAAGCCACTGGGAGCACGGCAATCGGGGTTCTTTGAACCGTCCAGACTGACACCTCATTCGGAACTCTTGCCTGACGAAACCCAAGCTTCCTCGCGTGGGATTCTTCAGCAATGGACGACCAATATCCATGGCGCTTTGTCATCCAATACCACTCTCAAGTCTCAACCGTCCAAGGCTCCGAAGCGACTAACAAAGCTGGCTCCCGATTCAGGTGAAGTAAGCATTGTGAATACCGACCTTCATCAGCTTCCATCAGATGCTGATAGATCTTCTATGCCGGCAATTCTCCTTCCGGAGCCAGTATCACGTTTCCGGCGTGGCAAGCTAGGAAAAGCCGTCAAGTCTGGGCTGAGAAAGCTGATGTCATCTCACGACAACGGGAGGCAAGCTCAGCTATTCCAGCTTCAAAAACGACGAGATGAGAATATAGGGCCCAAAGTGGTACGCACGGACACGCAGCCTTGGACGTCAGTAACCAAGGAAGCAGCAGACTATGGCACTGTATCTCCGAAGCAACATTTATCTGTTGAGTTAAGATCATGTTGCCCGCCCTCTGCAACGCAAAAGAAGAAAGCCCCAGGACTCGCGCGTCCACCATACACTGCTAAGTCTGCCATGCAAGTCGAAGCAGATCAGCCAGCGCAGGGATCTTGTTCCGATGATTGCACCGGCGGCGCTTTGACAACCAACGTACTTATACAGTCACATTTTCAACCGGAAATCGAGAAAGGCAAAGACGAAGAGCTGGCAAGCGCTGATTCGATATCAGTCATGGATGATGTGCGAGTGCTACGCCGGTGTCAATCGGCATTGGATGTACCAAGGAGCAGGAACCTGGCTCTTACCTGGGCTGGTCGATCCATGGTGCAGTCCCTCAGCTTGGGTAATCTCAGAGCCTGATGGCAACTGTTTGGAACAGTGCAACTATTAAGGGGGAGACTGCGTTTTGTTACCCCACTGTGAAGTATGTTAGACAGAATACTATGAAGAGATGGATATGGGTTATCGTATTGATGAGTAGTACGCAGCACGACCCAAGCCTCACGCTGCGAGTGATGATGGTACACCAAATCGGTTGAAGTGCGATACGGAAATGGGTCATGTATCATATATAGTCGTGTTTGAGTGTTGAGAGCATATTACCGACGGACATATACCGTACAATTTGTTGTTGCCTATGTCTGTGATGCTGATACCTCAAAATGGTTGCGCTAATGGAACCAATCCCAGGTAAGAGAGCACACATATACATATGGAGATATATCATTATCCTAGCATTCCCCGCAATGGGTTTTCTAGTACATGTGTTTTTTTTTGGACAGAATCTTGGCGCAAACGTGTAATGACATGGTCTGGTTCGGATTCTAAGGTTGCTGTATATACATGACGGTAGTGTAGAAGGGCGGGGGCGAAAAGTTGTTGAAGTTGACGATATTATATATGTGTCTCTTCACGTTTCCAGGTTGATTTGCTTGCCGAACCGGCCATACAGCTCGACCTTGAGCTGCGTCATTTCCTCGCGGATAGACTCGAGCTTTTCTTCCAGGGCGGTCGTCTCTTCGTCTATTCGCGTCGTAGCGGTGCCGAGCATTTCCTGTGCCTGTTCGAGAGAGAGGTGGAAGAATGCGTCGCCAATTTTATATCTGCAGGCCATACCAACAAACCAACGTCAGCCATACCGAAGCTTCTTTTCGCAACATTCACATCGGCGTAAAGGGCAGGGAGGGGGACAATAAGCGCACGGTATCTTTTCGTCTTCGTCGGCGAGTTCGAGCTCGGTCGAGATGTCGTCTAGCTCTTCCTTTTCTTTCTGTGCGCGCGCGCGCGAATGAGGCTTCGTCAGCATGTATGGTCGGCGATTGTGCGTGTGCGCGCGCGCGTGTGTGTTGTGTGCATGGGGGAGGTTGTGTGTTTACGCTTTTGAGCTGGAGTTCCTCCTTGAGGGCGATTTCGCGCTGGTGTAGGCGGCTGAACCTGTTGATCTTGTCTTGGTCTTCGCGTCGGACTTCGACGCCGTCGCCCTCTTCGTCCTCCTTGGAGAGCTATCAAAGGAGCTGTGAGCTGTTGCGCGTATACTGGGGGGCTTCGGTCAACGTACCATTCGGCGCTGTACTAATGAAGCCATGGTGGGCAGGGATGTCGAGACTGAGCTCGATTCGTTCTGTAGACCTGCCTTGATCCCTTCAGCCAGGACCGTTTCTGCTCTTCTTTCAAGAAGCAACGAAACTTGGGGTCCGAGGGGGATGGTGGGGGTGATGGAACTACCTAAGGTACGTACCTAGGTACCTAGGTATGGTGGGGTTAGCAGTGCCTCGCTACAGTCCTCTGCCGTATGCACACAGTACGGCCGTCATGATCCAAATGCTAAAGACACCGGCCACTGTCTGTAAACCGGACTTCGTGAGACGCGCTGCTGTCAAGACACAACAGCCATGACAGCTGCACGCTCACCATAGCAAGGCAATCTCCGAAGCGACACCAAAACAGCCACCATGGTGGCAGGCAAAAAGCCTTACCCCAAGGCCACGCTGAAGAAGATTGTCAAGGCGCATTCGGGCATGAACGTTCGGAAGAACACAGACATTACGGTATGGCCCCTTGTGGCGACGCGTTTAGCTCTGTAGGAAGAGTAGCCAAAGCAGATGGCGGGCGCTGACTATGGTGCAAAGATCTATCTCAATTATGTCTTGTTCATGAATAGGTGTGTTTCTTTCTTTCTTTGTGTGACGCATTGAGTGGCTGCAAGGGGCCTTTGCTTGAGGTTGCCGATGTTGACGAATTTCTGGCTCGCAGGTTGATCAAGGAGGCGGCTATACATGCGAAGCAGTCGGGAGAACGAGGGTTGACGGCTAGGAGTGTGCGAAAGGCGACTCGAGTATGCGCGCCCCAAACTCTCATGCTTGAGAAGCCATTACAGGTGCTAACTTATCTCGCCAGGATGCTTTGGCCAAATTCAAAGGCTAAAATATGGATCGATGGTATCCGAAAAGGAGTGATGACAAGGCTCCTCGTTTTAGCTACCTGCAAGGCTGTGGAAAGCTTGGCTGGACTACGCCGCATGCCACAGTACTGCTGCTCGACTGGACTGGGAAACATACCTATGGGGAGAGGATCAACGCCATGGCGACGCGAATACCTAGGCATGAAAGTTGTGAGCGCTGTCTGTCTGGGCTGCAATGTATGGCGTTGCTTGATCCTGGAACCACTGGCCGTCTAGAGCTTCTCTCCTACGACTCCCAAACGTTCAATGGGCGCATGGGGCATGATTTGGTCAAAGGAAGCAGGGGAATACTCAGCAGGACTGGAATCATCATATTAGCCCAATAATTGTACATACATACTACTGCATCATCCTGAAGACCAAGGTATGCAGTCGAGAGAGAAGAGCAAATGTCTACAAGTGAACATATTACATCCATGGATGGATAGGTATGTCCGTATGGGGCAACGACGTCAGGCTCAATCGCGCTACTGAAATAGTACGGCTACGAACAAGGCGCCGAATTGATGCCTCACATCCCACCTTGTTTTACTTGGTTGGCCCGGCAGTTGGGGGGGGCACGTGAGGGGGCAATTGAGCGAGAGCAAGTCAACAAAGAAACTCGAAGCTCTAGTTGCCGACGAACGAGCAATTGAGTGCTTTTGCCAAAACATTCGCAGCGTCTAGCGGTTCTTGTAGCATTTCAGCAGTTCTCAGCAGTGTCTGGCACCTGTTCGTAAACTCGCGACCACCGCCGAGAGCCCTATGTTCTGTTTGGTTCTAGAAGCCAGACACTTGAGCCCAGACCCTCTTCCCAGGAGACACGCAGTGACAGCTGCCGGCTGCACAGGGGGTGGGCCTCTAATTGACTTCACTACGCCTTCAGCCTCCCAACGCCTTGGTACCTTAAAAGTGCAGCTAAAAAAGACAACCCGACACGAACAAAGCCTCCTCCACACCTGAACAACCCCCCTCAAAGAAAACATCACTCTCCCGTCTCCCCAACTCTGCACGCCTCTACACTCTGCACTACTCCCTGTCATCGTTACCGCGTCTCCCAAGCCCGTCTCCTAGGACTCGAAGGCTCTTCTCTGCACCCCGCGTTCGCACATCACTCTAACCCCCCCCTCCTGGTTTCCCAGCCTTGCGCGCACCCACGTTCGCTGGACACCCGCACACGACACCTCCCACGCCAATCTGTACCTTACCGAAGCTGCGAGCAGCTCTTGACCTTCGTCTCTGCACCGTCCCCTGATCATGGCTGCTTCGGCTACCCAACCCGTCTCCAAGTCGGCCAAGAAGAAGGCCGCAAAGGCTCAGGCCCGCAACGAGTCGCCGACTCCCAGCGCCGAGTCTGGCCCCGCTGACAAGGCAGCCGAGGCTCAGGAGGAGACCTTCGAGAGCCCCTACATCAAGGAGCTGCAGAAGTAAGACACCGCGTGGGCTGCCCCCCTCGCCATGAACGCGGCTGCTGACAAGATTCCTCAGGAACATCCGCAACACGGCCAAGAAGCTGGTAGGTCCCCACTTGCGTCATACCCTAGCATCGTCCGGTCGAGCATCGCAAAACTGACATTCCATCTGGTCTAGGCCAACGCTTCCAAGACGGATTCCCTGCTCAGCCAGCACGCTGGCAAGTCTCTCGATGAGCTCGTCGCCGAGAAGATTCTCAACAATGATCAAAGAGCCCAAATTCTGAAGAAGCCTGCCCTCCAGGCGGCGCTGGCCCAGTACGAGGAGCAGCTGGCTCAGTTCCAGAAGGTCCACGAGCAATACCGGGCACGAGCGGCTGCCGAAAAGGCAGAATGGGCCAAGTCGCTCGAGAAGGCCAAGGAGGAGGCAGTCAGTGAGGTCAAGGCTAGCGTTGAAAGCACCCTGAACGCCAACCTCCTCGTTCTGTCGCAGTTCCTGCGTCTGGCCGCCTACCGTAGAGAAGAGTCTCAGGACCCTGAGTCTGACGAGAGCCAGGCTATCGAGGGTGTCCTGCTTGCCATTTACTCTGGCGATGAGAATGCCGTCGCTGCCATGAAGAAGCTGATTGACGGTTCTGACGAGCAAATCCTCAGCGTTCCTGGAGAGCAGCTCCAAACAACTTGTATGTGCCATGGCGGACAGGGGTTGTTGTCTTGATTTGGGTTGCTAACTGCTTCATCAAACAGATGCCGCCGTCAAGACGCTTGCACAAACCTACAATGCTCCATCCTACACCGAAGCACAGCCAGCCACCGAGACTGTCACCGACCCTACCATTGCGAACGAGGCCGCGACTGAGATTGCAGCTGGAGATGGTGCTCTGACCAACGGCCATGAGGCTGTGGCAGCCGAGCCTGCTTCCAACGGTCTTGCTAATGCTGCCGTTGCGGATGATGCGGCGAACGCAGTTGCTGAGAGCCACTGGGATACCAGCAATCACGATAACTCCATTTCTCAGGAGTGGGTTGACGTTACCCATCCTGTTGAGTCGACTGAGGGCAGCGCGGAGCCTTCTGCGGAGGCGCCCGCGGAGACCCCTGCAGAGACTCCTGCAGAGCCTGCTACTGAGGCCAAGAAGCAATCGTGGGCGGACGACCACCCCGATCCCGTCACCGAGGTATGTGCCTTGTCACGCTCCATTTCCTTGCATGTTCGAGCCAAGTCGCTAACGCATCTCACTCTAAGGCTCCATCTGCTCCTGCCGATGCCAACGATGGATTCCACCAGGTTCAGCGCAACCGCGGCCGACATGATCGTGAGGGCAGTGGAGGACGAGGACGTGGTCGAGGCGGCCGAGGTGGCTACCGTGGAGATGGCCGTGGCCGTGGCCGTGGACGCGGCGGAGGTGATCGCGGTGACCGCGGCGGCGCCCCCTTCCGAGGTCCTCGCCGCAACGAGTCGTAGAGCTCGCGCTCGCGGTTCGTGGGTAAGATTCCATCAGATTTCTTGCTTCTCTGCGCACCCCCTCAGGAGGTGGATTGTAACATTACGACATGATGGCGTTACCTGGTTTCTCCGGCCACATCGGCGGAGCTGAGTTAGGGTGATTTTAGGCATTGCATTGGAGCTTGCCCAAGCTGGCAGGCTCTCTCGGGTTCATTCTGGCGGCAAGGGATGCGGTTGGGACGGCTTTTCTTTCAATAAGCACCTTTGTAAATCCCTCATGGCTCTTGGGACGTGCAGCATCTTTGAAGCAGGCTACTGGTATCCATAAGTAGTAGGAAAAACTATATAAGAGTTGCCCACGAGGATTGCATGGATATTGATATCGTTGTTGGTGCCTCTGTGATTTATACTCTGCCTTGGGGGGGGCACTGAATCGAGTTTATATTCCGTTCTCTACATGGAAAATCATCAGAAAGAAGAGGTTGCCTTCTCTTACAATTTAACCTGAAGTTCTATTCATGGTACTAGGTAGGTACTTTAGGTAGCTTTTGATAAGACCCCTCCAGCTTTTCAGGTCAAAGGGTCAAGTTGGTTGGAACAGGCCGCGGATGGAGCACGTATAACGCCTCACTGAGGGGCTTGCGGGTTTATAGATGACTGAGAGGCTAAGACTGTGGAAGAGGTAAAGAGCCTTCCAAGGCCGTCTCGTTCGGCATCAAAAGTGTTCGTTGCTATTGTAGAAACAGTCGCTGATCATAAGTGAAGAAGAAAGCTGGGGGTCTCGCCGAAAGAAGTTGGCGTGGGTTCAAAGTGAGCCATGGCGTTTTGGTGTGAGGGGAGCAAGGTGGCAGGGGTCCCCAGACCGCTTCCCCAAGGCGGTTAGCGGGGCAGAGGGAAGACGGGCTTGGATGCCTTAGGTAATAAGGCGCGAAATTCTAGATGCCTCCATTCGAAGCCAGTGCCGTCACCTCTAAAACGTGGAGTGGGCGCGTTAGTCCCAGAAAGGCAGCAGTACTTTGTCCGCCACCTGGCCTTATCCGCTATCAGCCTCGCAGGTTGTCGATGGACCAGCAACCTCTCGACTTGTTCCTCGTTGACTGAAACTTGTCCTCTTCTCACGGGCAAACGCTTGGAAACCCGCTAGGGTTGCTGCTTGAGGCCACATCTGCCGTGCGGCGCATTCTTTTCTTGGCGCTGCAAAGCTATCGTTATATAAATTCCAGCTTGATCTCTGCCACCCCGACCCCTCGTCTCCAGTCCTGAGGGCTAGTACATCTGTTGGGCCTGGGCTATCCGGGTTCCGCTGCCTCGACAGCATCTTCTACACGAGTCGGATACCTGCGCTTATACAACCCAACCGCAGCCATGAAGTCACCGAGGAAATCACCGTTGCTGAAGCTCCTCGGAGCCGCATTTCTTTTCTCCACCAACGTTCTCGCCATCTCAGCTGTTCTCGGAGTCGACCTGGGAACCGAGTACATCAAGGCGGCGCTGGTGAAGCCCGGCATCCCGCTCGAGATTGTGCTCACGAAAGATTCCCGACGAAAAGAAACCTCGGCCGTCGCCTTCAAGCCGGCAAAGGGCGCCTTACCGGAGGGCCAGTACCCCGAACGGAGCTATGGCGCCGACGCAATGGCACTCGCCGCACGATTCCCCGGCGAAGTATACCCGAATCTGAAGCCCCTGCTCGGACTCCCAGTGGGGGATGCCATTGTCCAAGAATATGCGGCCAGGCATCCTGCGTTGAAGCTACAGGCGCACCCAACGCGGGGAACTGCTGCGTTCAAGACGGAGACGCTGTCTCCGGAAGAGGAGGCTTGGATGGTGGAGGAGCTGTTGGCCATGGAGCTTCAGAGCATCCAGAAAAACGCAGAGGTTACCGCTGGCGGCGACTCTTCGATCCGCTCCATCGTGCTCACCGTCCCGCCGTTTTACACCACCGAGGAGAAGCGAGCCCTGCAAATGGCAGCAGAGCTCGCCGGCTTCAAGGTTCTTAGCCTTGTCAGCGACGGACTGGCCGTGGGGCTCAACTATGCCACCAGTCGCCAATTCCCGAATATCAACGAAGGTGCCAAGCCGGAGTACCACTTGGTCTTTGACATGGGAGCGGGCTCCACAACTGCTACGGTCATGAGGTTCCAAAGCCGTACGGTTAAGGACGTCGGCAAGTTTAACAAGACGGTTCAGGAGATCCAGGTTCTCGGCAGCGGCTGGGACCGGACCCTCGGCGGAGATTCCCTCAACTCGCTGATCATCGATGACATGATTGCTCAATTTGTGGAATCCAAGGGTGCTCAGAAGATTTCGGCAACCGCCGAGCAGGTTCAGTCTCATGGCCGCGCCGTTGCAAAGCTGAGCAAGGAAGCCGAGCGTCTCCGACACGTCCTGAGCGCCAACCAGAACACCCAAGCCAGCTTCGAGGGACTGTATGAAGATGTTGACTTCAAGTACAAGATCTCTCGGGCCGACTTTGAGACTATGGCCAAGGCTCATGTTGAGCGAGTCAACGCTGCCATTAAAGACGCTCTGAAGGCCGCGAACCTCGAGATTGGCGATCTGACTTCCGTCATCCTTCACGGTGGTGCGACTCGTACTCCGTTTGTGCGAGAGGCCATTGAGAAAGCTCTTGGTTCTGGCGACAAGATCCGTACCAATGTTAACTCTGATGAGGCTGCCGTCTTTGGTGCTGCTTTCCGGGCTGCTGAGCTCAGCCCAAGCTTCCGTGTAAAGGAGATTAGGATTTCCGAGGGTGCAAACTACGCCGCTGGCATCACCTGGAAGGCTGCGAACGGCAAGGTACACCGCCAGCGACTCTGGACTGCCCCATCGCCGCTCGGTGGCCCGGCCAAGGAGATTACCTTTACGGAGCAGGAGGACTTTACTGGTTTATTCTATCAGCAAGTTGACACTGAGGATAAGCCCGTCAAGTCGTTCTTGACTAAGAACCTTACTGCCTCTGTTGCTGCTCTGAAAGAAAAGTATCCCACTTGTGCCGATACTGGCGTTCAGTTCAAGGCTGCCGCAAAGCTCCGTACCGAGAACGGCGAGGTTGCCATTGTCAAGGCCTTTGTGGAGTGCGAGGCTGAAGTCGTTGAGAAGGAAGGCTTTGTTGACGGCGTTAAGAATCTCTTTGGCTTCGGGAAGAAAGATCAGAAACCCGTCGCCGAAGGAGGAGACAAGGACAGTGCCGATTCGTCTGCGGATTCTGAGGCCGAGACGGAGGAAGCCAGCTCTGCGACAAAGTCCTCCTCTTCCACCAGCACCACCAAGTCCGGAGATGCTGCCGAGTCAACAGAGGCTGCAAAGGAGGTCAAGAAGAAGCAGCTTGTTTCTATTCCTGTCGAAGTCACGCTGGAAAAGGCTGGAATCCCTCAGCTTACCAAGGCCGAGTGGACCAAGGCCAAGGATCGACTGAAGGCATTCGCCGCCTCCGACAAGGCCAGACTGCAGCGCGAAGAGGCCCTGAACCAGCTCGAAGCATTCACTTACAAGGTTCGTGACCTTGTCGTCAATGAAGCCTTCATCTCCGCGTCTACCGAGGCGGAGCGACAGACGCTTTCTGAAAAGGCTAGCGAAGCAAGTGACTGGCTTTATGAGGAGGGCGACTCGGCCACGAAAGATGATTTTGTTGCTAAGCTTAAGGCTCTGCAAGATCTCGTGGCACCGATCCAGAATCGCCTGGATGAGGCTGAGAAGCGGCCTGGTCTGATTACCGATCTGAGAAACATTCTCAACACCACAAATGTTTTCATTGACACTGTTCGTGGGCAGATTGCTGCGTATGATGAATGGAAATCCACAGCCTCAGCCAAGTCGGCTGAATCAGCCACCTCGAGTGCTGCCGCCGAGGCGACGACCAACGACTTTGAAGGGCTCGAGGATGAGGACGACAGCTTCAAAGAGGCTGAGGAGAAGCCCGTTCCAGAAGAGGTCGTGCCCCCGCTGCACAACTCTGAGGAGATTGACACGCTCGAGGTTCTCTACAAGGAGACTTTGGATTGGCTGAACAAGCTCGAACGCCAACAGGCAGATCTTCCTCTCACCGAAGAGCCCGTGCTTGTTGTCAGCGAGCTGGTTGCCAGACGAGATGCGCTTGACAAGGCCAGCTTAGACCTCGCGCTGAAGAGCTACACCCAATACCAGAAGAACAAGCCCAAGAAGCCCACCAAGAGCAAGAAGGCGAAGAAGCAGGACAAGACGAAGAGCGCCGACAAGGCTGACCCGACGTTTGAGTTTCCCGAGGGCAGCGTGCCCCTCTCCGGCGAGGAGCTGGAGGAGCTGGTCAAGAAGTACATGAAGGAGGAGGAAGAGACCCGCAGGCAGGCCGAGGGCGGACAGGCGGAGGAGAAGCCGGCGGAAGATACAGAGAAGTCGAGCCATGACGAGCTCTAAAGATGGTGGTGGGCTGAAGGCGTTTACTGATACATTGGGTTTGAAGTATATATACTTGGTCAAAATGATACAGAAAATGAGGTCACCATTTTGCTACCTAGATAGATGGGCTTTTGAAATTTGAAAATGGAAATTGCAAACATTGATGTTCCCTAAATACTGTGATATGGAGGCTACAGATGACCATGAACAAAGTACAAGCTGCAGCTGTTGGACGAGAGCTCATTTCCCACCCATCCGCGATCTCGGGCCGTCCGTCTCTCTCAAAGCCCTATCCATGTAAACAAACCATTCTATCATTCGGGAAGCTGTATGTACCCGTCTATGCATAATCCAAAGATTGTGCTTTGAGTGCATCACGTTCGTACTACTACTCAGGGAGGAAACACCAAGTCGTGAGGTGCTGCAACTGTGTTGTCTCGGCCATCGGACACATGAATGCTTATCGTATAGACATCAAACGACAATATCATGAGCTTATTAATACAGAGTAGCTCGGCTGTTATTGATTGAGGGCACAATAGCGATATTGTCCACGAGGCATGTCAGTAGTAGTAGCAGGAAATGTGAGATCAAAAGGAGGTGTGCCAAACGGGCAGCTGCAGACGGCAGTGGAATCGCACACACACACCACACACAGAAACTTTTGTTTTCCATCTGGCAGCATTCTGGGCCTCTCCTCTCGAGTTTCATCGTGCATCAAGCTGTACAACAATCACGGAACTTCCCCTTTTTCTTCTACTTCTTCTTTCTCATCTGCCTCCCCCCCCCTTTAAGCGTTCTTTGATCTCTTTGTTTCGTTTCAGCAAGCAGATTGCACATCACACCCACTAGAGCACCTTTTTCTTTCTTCCTCTACTCTCAAACTTTGTCCTCTTCTCCATGGTTTGTGAGCTGCAAATGGCTCGATACAAACGAGGCAAACATGAAGCCATCTGGCCCCAGTTCTTCGTCCTCCTCGTCTTCGTATTCCTTGCCCCCCTGTGCATCTCCCTGGCCAACGCCGTCCCCTTGTCAGATGCTCTTCAGTCTTCTCCTCAGCACGGGTTTTCCCTCGCTGTGAATCCCAGAAGCGATGCTTCACGACGAGACTTTGTCCGCGACTTGGCTGCTGCCCATCGCAAATGGGGCCATGGAGCGCCGAAAGAGGTTGCGACCAGGTTTTCTTTGAATGATAGCCGTGAGTTTTTCTTGCTTTCTCTTTGGTCTGTCTCACTTGCATTGGCCTGGGTACATTCTTTTTTTCCTTTTTTTTCTTCTTTTTTTTTTCTTTTTTTGTTGCGTGAGATGAAAAAGGAAAAGGCTGATGATGTTGGTTGCAGCTGGCCGCGTTGATGTCGTGCCTATGGGAAGCGACGACATCTACCTGGCAGATGTGCAGATTGGAAATCCTCCCCAGACGGTAAAGTTGGCCTTGGATACTGGATCCTCAGATCTGTAAGTCAAACAAACAACTCATTCACGGCAGCTAGCTCCAGGATCCCCCTTGCTGATTAGCACCGTCAAGATGGCTTCAGTCAACCGATACCGAGTATCTGTACAATGTTAAAGGTCCATGGGCCCCTCTCTATCGCCCCAACGAGTCCACCACCTCTCATCTCATTGAGGATGCCAAATGGTCCGTCATGTACAGTGAGTGCTGGAAAAGAAATCGCCTCAGATAAGCGTCAAGAGGGGGCAAACTGTTACTGACCCAGCTCATCATTCAGTGGACGGCACCCACGCCGGCGGCATTGTCTACCACGACACCGTCTTGCTGGGCGACTTCAAAGTCGAAAACGCAACTGTCCAGTCCGCCAAGGCAGTCACCAGCCGCTTCGAGGAAGAAATTGAACTGAGCGGCATCCTAGGCTTGGCCAAGCGACTGCCCAACACCGTCGAACCCCCGGCGCCGTCCTTTCTCAGTCTACTACGCCAACAGCTTAAACATCAGGTCTTTGGCGTCGACATGAACAGAAACGCCTCGGGCGTCTTCACCTTTGGCTACCTCGACGAAAGCCGCGCCTCGGAAGACCTCGTCTGGGTCGACACGGACCCCGACAGCCCCCACTGGGACGTCGAGTTCAACCTGACCACCTGGGGCGCTCAGACGACGACGCCCTGGTACTCGCAGCCCTTCATGGCCACCATCGACACGGGCACCACGCTCATGTTTCTGCCCGACAACCTGGCCAGCGGATACTGGCTGGCCGTCCCCGGCGCAAAAGTCGACCAGCAGCTGTCCGGCGCCTACTCGTTCCCGTGCGAGCTCGCCAAGGGCTTGCCTGATTTGATGCTCAAGATTCCCGGCACCGACCGGATCCTCACCATTCCAGGCCCGTATCTCAACTATGGGCCCTCGGAGCTCGATCCATCGGCTTGCTGGGGAGGGATGCAGAGCGCCGACGGGCTCAAGGTGACGGTGCTGGGAGACATTATGCTCAAGGCGCTGTACTTGGCGTTTGATCTCGACAAGGGGCGCATTGGCTTTGCCAAGAAGGATTTGCATGACGTCTATTGAAGAATTTTGTTAGCTCGTCAGCATGTCTCACACTTGGTTTCTTTTGTCCGTGAGGAGCCATATTACTAGTGTGAGCTGAGTTTGCAATATTCAAGGTGGGAGAGAAGTAATGCATCTCATCGGATACGAACATCTTGCGAGACCCTCAAGGATGTTGTACGTATAGCAGATACACACGCGAATTAAAATGGATGATGTAGTTAGTTGCCCTCTCATCCCGACCAGGGACACACGTACACATTGCAATGCCTTCCCACCTTTATCCTCACTCCGCCATTGAGAGAACCCACGCGAGCAGTGTTTCTAGCTTTCTGTATTGCATTCATCCTAGAAGTGGTATATACAATCACTCCCCGCCAGCCCTTCGTTACTGGGAGAGGCCTATGGATGGTTTCCTCCGGCGTGACACGGATTCCCAGCACGCCCTCATCCGCCCTCATCCACCCGTCCATCCATCCATCTAGCCCATCCCGTTCCCATAGACGCCCTCCCCCTTCCTAGTATAGCCGATTTCGTTTCAAAAGAGTAAGTGAAAGAAAAGAAACATGCTTTGCATCTGTTGTCGAGTGTTCTTTGGCTGTGCGTGCATTAAATGGTATAAATTGTGTAGTAAGATGTGTGCTGGATGGTATGTATAAATCACCCTGTCTCTCCCCCGTTCCTGGACTGTAAAGGACAGATATGAGGGGCAATGTATAAGGCAAGGCAGGGCTAGGGCGAGAGAGAGGCAAAAATCAATGATGTAGCCTCCGGTTGGGATGGAACAATGATTGTTTTTTGATGGTAAAACCTGTAATAACGCCGGGAGTGAAACGTGTCGTTGTGAAACGAGTGTAACTGGGGGGTAAGAATGATCGCTGTTGTGCGCCCGGTGGTGTGAGTTGATGCGTGAGTTGATGCGTGGTATATATATGTTTTTTTGTGTGCTTTTTCTGTTTGTTTATTTCATGTTTGGAGGCCTGATCTGAGCGAGTGTGTGGTGAGGGGTGAAGGAAGAGACAAAGAGGTGTGATTTTGCAGCTGATGGCGGGTTCCCTGTCCGTCGTGTCGAGGTGTCGAGCGGCCTTTCGAGTGGCGTTTGGGTCCAAGCTCCTGGTCGGGTTTCCGTTCGATTCCAAGTCCGGGAGACAGCGCGCGTGTTGGCTTGACGCGAAATGGTGCCCAACCGGAGGGGATAGCAATTGTCGTCGAGGACGCGCATCAGAGGCAAATCAATGCAGACCGTTTCCTTTGTACCGTTGTTGTCGTTGTTTCATTTACTCGCGATCACCATCTTCCAAGAGAGAGAGAGAGAGAGAGAGCCAAAGTCAGCGGGGGGCGTCGTCCATGATATCGGCTCGAGTGACAACGTAATATTCACCTTCACTGGCCCCGGGGGTGGGAGGCATGTCACCAGAGCCGGGGGCTTGCTGGGTCGGCCGCGCGGTGCCTGGCCGCGATCTGGACTTACTGTCATCTGTGGGCGCCGCGGAGAGAGACGAGGCTTCCTGCTTGGGGGTCGAGTCATCGGCGGGCTGTTTCTGGGCGTCGGCGGGCAGCACGGCGTTGAGGCGCTGTTCCATTTCGCGGAGGCGGGCCTCGAGTGTGGCGAGCTCTTCGTTTGTCTTGGCGACGTTGTACTTTCTGGACGGCGGAAGATGCGTGTCAGTAAGCAAGCAAGAAGAGGCCGCGGTGATGGCGAGAGGTGAATCGTGGTGGTGAAACGAACCTCGTGTCATACGACTGCTGCAGCTCAGCCTTGGTCTCGTCGAGGTTGAAGATGTCCTCCAGCTCCAATTGGAAGTTTCTGGCAATCGTTCTGTAGATGGATGAAACGTGACATCAGTCAGCCAATGCGCTCTTCGAATCAAACGGTCGCATCGTGAGGGTGAGGGTGAGGGTGAAGGTGGTCAACATACGATTGCGGTCGTCGGCCGTTGGGCTGCCAGTTGCGGTCAAGCTCCTCATCCGTGAAAGACATGGTGGCGGTTGGATGTAGTGAGGGGTTGAGACCCGGTAGAATCAGGGTAGATTATTGTAAAGAAAAAAGAAGGGAAGAGGAGAAATTGAACAGAGGCGACTAATTGCTGGCAGAACGGCTTTTGTTGGGGCTGACAATCCGATCTGTGTGATGCGCCTCTACGGTTGGGGAGAGTGTCGTCGCTTGGGATGTGGGTGGTGGTGATTGATGGCGGATACGGGCGACTTGGCAGCGGGCAGACCAGCAGTGATATCGGAGAGTGATAGATGGCTGAGCGGAGGGAGAGAAAAGAGAAGAAGAAAAAAAATTGGAATCGACTGGGCTCTGCAAAATTGATGAATGATTCGTTCTCTCTCTTGTTCGCTCCCCTTTAACCTGGTTAGACGGCGGAGCCCAGGAACCAGCGACGAGAAGCAGGGGATGCTGCAATCGAGGACCCGACAGGACAGGGGGCCGTGGCCGACAGAGTCGCAGCAGAAGCAACAGGGAGTATTATCGCCCAAATTCGAGTGGGCAAGGGGGGGGAGAGGAGAGGTGGAGGAGAGGATGGGCGCTGATTCGAGATTTGCCGGGCTCCAGAAACGGGGTGATGTGCTAGTCAGGGTGCAGGGTGGAAAATGAGGAGAAGGAGGAAGAAAGGATGAAGGACGGAAAAAAGAGGCTGAGGCGATCGGGTTTGGCGATGGGGAGCAGCAATAGCAATAGGGATTCAACGACACAGCGAGGTTTGGCCTCGGCGAGCAATTGCGAGGTTATTCGGGCGGGATGATGCTGGAATAGCGAATAATGCGACTATCGCAGGCGTTCATTCGCTGGGAAGCGAGAGTGGAGTGGCATAAAAAGGTTAACTTTAATACGAGTGCCGTTGCGGTCGAGAGAGAGAAATAAAGGGGGAAATGGGATGGAACGCAGCTAAAATAGAGCGAGGAGAGGTTTGACGATGGTGGAAGTGCTGCTAATACCAAGGTGCTGCTGTAACTATTGTATGTATGTACTACAGCAGGCAGGTGATGATGGTGATGACTACCTAGGTATGATCATGATATGTAATTGCTTCTCGCATCCATCAATACAGCCTTGCTTTCTCTTCTGCTCGCTCGATCCATCACAGCCCCGGGACATCACATGCAAGGGCCCCGGTGGCTGCGTCTGGTGATGACTGCATGTATCAGTTGGGGCAGCCTCTTCCACTTTCTGTCCGTGTTCAAGAGCTGTTCCCCCCAAGCAAACAATTTCCATATTAGCAGAGATTCAGCGCCCAACCCAACGCCAATCGAACACCACACCAAACTCAACTGCCCCCCCAGTCAGGCAGGCAATCCAATCTATGCACTACAGCCACTAGCTCTGATGCTCCGGGGCGGGTCATTTGATGCACGAGCGCCATCAAGTCAATCAATCCGCGTCCGTCGGGCCAGCTGAGCTCCAGCTGTGCTGGCTGCTCAAAGCACGGTTGAGAGTAGGTAATCCAAGCTCTTCGAAGACGGTAGGTAGGAATCCCCCTCGCTTGAAGTGTCGTCCATCTCGCTCCTCTGCGGTGGCATACGAGAAGCACGTACCAATCGACAGAGGAGGCGAGAGGCGTAGTAATACCGTAGAGTCAATATGGGAAAGGAAGAGGAAAAAGAAATGAAAAGGAAAAAAAAGAAAGGGAAAGGGATCGAGATAAGGCAGCAACAGCGTCGCCCATTTAGGGGCCAAGAAGCCGCAATTAGGGGTCTGGAAGCTCGTCGTCGTCGTCCAGCTGGGATGACATCAGTGGTAATTATTCGGGGCCCCTCATTATAATCGCGCCCCATTAAGCCACTACTGACGGGATCCATCATGTTGCTCAATTACGGGCATACGAGTACTATTATCTACGATTCTGACTTGCTGTCTTAATACCAGGTTTGTCTGTGCTATCGTACCATCGGCCGCAAATTCCCAGTTGATGGTGGTGTTGCCCGAACGAGGACCTGCATTGAGCGCGGCTGGAATGCACCAGTAGCCCGACGGAGTAAAGATCCATCCATCCATCCAAGCCTCATTGCAGCCATAATACCCATCTATCATCAGCCTTTCTAGGTTTATTACCAACTGCAGTGGCTCACAACCAGCCATGTACAAGAGCTTGACATCAGCTCAGCTTCACCTCATTCCAGCCGTCTCACCCAAGCGTCGATAGCTCGCGCAGCTCTTCGTCATAAGCTCAACAGCTCTCAAAATGCAGCGGGAATCGACGTCAATCGGCTTGATCGATGGCATTGACTCGGCACGCCGATTTGAAATTGTGATGGACAGCGACCGTCCACCACCGGCATTGAATGCTGGTTTCCCCCACACCCGACGAGCCTCGTATGAGCAGGTGATTGCCAGAGGCGAGATAAGGTGAAGCCCAGATGGAAGAAAAGAAAAGAATCGACGGCGATGCATCGTGGCGATGCGATTTCAACTTTATGCCCGTCAGTTTTTGACGACAATTTGAACCCGACAATGCATGGCTTGCTGTGTGTATCATATACTCCTTGCCCCGTACGACATCGTGCCCAGAACCCCGTACTCCGTACCCGCAACAACTTCAGACCCCGTCTTGTCGCGATAGTGGCAG
>LFMI01000748.1:0-12211 GCA_001050175.1 Trichoderma parareesei | reverse complement strand
CCCCCCCCCCCCATTTCCATTTTTATCTTCGCGAAACACCATCTTGTCTTTTTCGACAAATTTGCTGGTTTGTGTCCTGATTCAGCCGAACCGAAGGCCCTACTGTGCTTTGTTTTCTTCGATCCTCCTTCTGTTGCATTGCAGGGGCTCGTGTTCTCCTTTGTCACAAAGAAGCCGAGACTTTCCTAGCTTGCGGAACAATGGCCATCGCTCCTCCAGAGCGCATTGTGTGCCTCGGATCTGAGTCAACCACCCTCCTTCTCTCCCTCTCTCTCTCTCTTGGAACCTCTGCATCACGCTATCAGTCCTCCTGACTAGAAAGACTGACAGCTTCTAGCTTGCAGCTAGCCCTCAAAAGGCTTGCCTCACGTGCTTCCATCTCCATCCCCTGATGTGATCAATACTCAAGATCAGTGTCAGGACCTTCGCATCACGAGGCTCAAAAGGGCAAGTGCCCCAGCTGTCAAGTCCACGCCGTTTCAACAAGTGGCCTGGCTATGTCCTGGAAACAGCATTCAACGAGGTTGACTAGGTCTGACGCTCAACTTTACAGTGTCTGCCAAGCACTTTGGCGCTGGACCCATTCAGTGCCTCTGCAAATATAATCTTGTCAAAACACTCAATGGGACAAAGGTCAGCGCAACTCAGGGAACCCGGCGACAGCCAAGAAGACATGATGCGAACGAACGGCTGAGGTCGGATTGTGAACCGCGAGAGCTACTCAACGTAGACTCCACAGGTATTCGTTTAAGCATGTTTCATCGAGTGTCTTTCATTTTCCGCCGCTATCTCTGCATTATTCTCGTCTTGATCTGAGCTTTAATAATCATTATCCAGATTCCAAACAGAGTACATTAAGTTGTCTTAGCGGCGGTTCAACTCTTCATGTCGCAACCCGGGATGCTAGATAGCCAAGTTGGTGTGCTGGATAGTTACCCTTCATTGATCGCCGCCCCTTCTAGCTGTCCCAGACAGCTGTTGCTAAAGCCAGAGGGGCGTCCAATCAGAAGGTCAAGCACGGATATCACTTTACCACACTGTGTAGCGCGTGCTACATTCAGATGTCATCTTCAGGAGGCTTAATTGGCCCAGACTATCATTGACAAGTTCATCAGGCTCCTTGCTTATACGCTCAACCACGTTCCTAATAGCCTTGTTCGAGCTCTCATCCCTCCACTCGACCCTCCAGAACAGCCGCGCCTCCCTATCCCAGAAAAAGATTGTAAAGTACCGGCATATCAAGACGAAGATTGCGTTGCGGATGGCGGGCACGGCTTCCTTGCACGCGGCTGGGGCATGCTCAAGGTCTCGAAGATCGCTCTCGATGATTTTCGCGACGAGAAACATCTTGTTCGCGGCCGCAAGTTGGGCTATACGACTTTGCTTGGCTGCCTCTCGTCTGACGTAGGCTCGGATGGCTGCAATGATTATATCCGGCCATGTGTCCATCAATCGAGCCAGCACTTGGATTAGGTTGACGAGCGGTGATTCGTCGGCTGAGTCTCCCATCAAGGGACAGGAAGCGCATCCGAAGCAAGGCTCTTTCCTCAGTCGCTCCCAGATGTCTGTCCAGTCTTCTGTTTCGAAAAAGGCGAGGGCCTCTAATTCCGTCTCGAACATCGGATACGAGTCTCCATTGAACGCATCTTTCTGCGTTACCTCGAGTCTTTGCGATCTTCTTTCAAACTCTTGATGTCCCAAGGGAAAGTATTCCTTATACCGCAGCTGGAAACTCATGACGTCTAGTTCGTCGAGGCGGGCGAGCGCACCGGCGTACGTTGCGTCAATCTCAATGCGCTCGTGGATTTCGGCGACTAAGGCATGATATTCCTTGGCGTTTCTGAGGCCGGTGAAATCTCCCACAGCCCATCTGGCCAAGAGATCTTGGACTCGCTTTTCCATACTGGGGCTGATGGAGAAGGGTTCTTGGGCCTTCATTCTCAAGATTTCTCTAAGGCTATCTGCGGCGACTGCCCCGATGGCGTTGAGGTCCTGGGTTCTTCCTGAAGGGAGTCTTGGGGAATTGGGGGTGGCCTTGCTTGGCTTGTTTCGGATCTGGTCTTCGAATTGAGCCTTGAATGACCACATGATGAGAGATGGTGCAGATATTCTTCGAGTCTTTGCTGCATGGTGGTGTAGGTGAGCCGATGAGATGGGAGTTGTTGAGCTGGGAGGCCCAAAGGGGGTATTTATACCAAAGCATTATTGCTCACCTACAGCAGGGCTTATCTCAAAAGCCCGAATTTCTATTGATGTTGGTGGCTTGCGTTGAGTTAAAGTGAGAGCAAAACCCGCGTGGAATGAGTCTTTTTCAACTACCTAACAACGTTCAGCTGAGTGTAAAGATTAATTGAGGGGTGCAAAGTGACTCATGTTCGGTTCTACATGCGCAGGAAGCTGGGTGTTGATAAACAATACGCCCAGTTCAGCCATAATAAGCTTAAGTACTGCTGCATTACCCCCTTTATTTTAGGGGTCCAACCTTGCTTTGTCCGGTAAACAGCCATGCTAATGCTGCGGGAACTTTGCCTCGGTCCTTTTCGCCATGTGCGCAACGGTTATATGCTGGCTTGATTAAGCGGCATCTGAGAAAAATATAACAGAATCTTGTCATAAGGGAAGAAGATATCATTGCCTTGGAGGAACTCTAAAAACATATAGCCATCATCCCTAAGTAGTAGTCATGGAAGCATAAAGCAGGAGTAGGAGTATATAACGATAATAGCAGAATAAATAATAATCCCATCTCCTATATGTCCACCTACCATCGCAGAGTAGCAAATCATCTATCCAAACATATCAAGCTGAATCCAACGCGAGTTGATGCCTTCATCCCCACCGTCTAGAGTCACGCCCAAATACCCATGTAAAACATAAAGTCATCTTTCATCCCGCTTCAACAAGAACCCCAAGCATTGCTGATCCTCTTCGCTCCCCTCAAACACCGCAGACCGCTCATGGATCATATTCCATATGGCCTCCTGGATTGTGGGTACAGCCTCTTGCCATACACCTGGGGCTGCTTTCAAGTCTTGCAAGTCCTTCTCAAAGGTTTCAAGCAAGAAGCATCGTCTTCTTCTGTGCCACGTACTCGGGACCATGCGCAGTACCGTTCCGGCTCACGTATGCCTCAATCTTGTCGGTAATGGTTTCTGCCGTTGTGTCCATTCAATCCAGCATGGACTTGGAGCAAATGCAGCATTGGTGACCCCTCGATTACCTCCCCCTCAACAAATCTGTGGGGTTCCATCACAGCCTTCTTAAACTGTGAAGCCGGGCCAGGATCTCTGACCATCGATGCGTCTTAAAGAAGGCAAGAGCTTTCTCTTGAACTTGTGGAAGACCTCAACGCCTTGTTCGGTGCATTGCCCAAGTTTACCGGCAAAGTCAGGTGCCACGGCCGCCAGCCTACGCAAGCTATTCTGCAGCTCTTGCAGGCTGCTTGCAAGATAGCCGCCGTATCTTGGCTTGAATTCAATGGCCGTCAGCTCCTCTATCCTCTTCAGGGCTTCGGCATACTTCGTGTCCACAAAGACTCGCCGGTGCATCTCGGAGGCTAATGCGATGAAAATTTCGGGGTCTTTGGATGCGCTCTCCCATGTCTCCAGGGGGAATTGGGCTCGCTTTTCGATGGCTGGACTGACAATGGCCGAGTCGAGGTTGTTTAGCGTGATAATGTCTTCCAGGCCTTCTCTGGCCGCCTTCGAGATGTCGGAAGGGTTGGGCTCTTTGGCTGGAGGGGTGATTGGCGTGGTCGGTTGAGACATTGTCGTAAGAGTATGATGGGTAACGGCTGGTGTTATAGAGTGATACAGTGACTGGAAGCTGTAAGAGCAATGATTTGTTGAATAACGTTTGCGAGAGAGTATAGCTCAACTAGAGCAAGTAGAAGCTGTAGAGTAGAATAACTTCAGTCGCGGTTGGACTTTGTGGGAGAGGAGAGTGTAAAAAGGATCATGGGGTGATTCCGAGAAGTTTATATAACCTGGCTTGTACTAGCAAGCAAGTTTGGGCTTGTCATGTTAAGCCTTGAGTTGCCATGGTAATAGATGTGGCTGATGTAGGTAAATTTAAAGCAGACCCTGAGAAAACACAAGCCCATATGAGGGAGACACGCTAGACAAGGTTGAAAGCAGAGGCTGTAATAAAGTTTGAAGGCTAAAGGTAAAGTCTACCTCTAGCTATCTTGAGCGGTAGTTGAAGTATGGTGTTACAGACGGAATTAGACGTTCCAGCCAGCAAAAGTAACTTGAACGAATCAAACGCAGTCCTCCTCAGAGCTCATCATGAGCCTCCTGTCCCTCGTCAAACCTCCCGTCCCAAGGCTGCGCCCTACCTTCTGAGATGGCCACAATGAACTGGTCAACCTGTCCAGGCGAAGCAGCAGCGTCTCCTTTGAAGGGGAAAATCTGTCCGTTGTGGACGTTTTGCACTGCCAGGCCTCCGGCGGAGCGAACGCCCAGATTGCGCGGCATGTCAGGATACTCGCCAGAGTCGACGGTGACGAACTGGAGGAATTCGGCGTATCGCTGGGCGATGGGTTTGAGCGCCTTGACGTATGCTTCGCGGTCTGCTTCATTGTTGGAGAAGTAGTAGACCAAGGACCGGCCTGACTGGAATAAGGCGTCAGAGGCCCAAGCTTCTTCTACTGAACATTTGGAGGTGAGGAGGGAGAACAGAAGACATACGGAAAGATGGGTCATCTCATTGCGTCGTGTGAGCTGGGGGATGATCTCCGTAGTGCAAAGATTGAGAAGCTTCTTCAGGGCATTCGGATCGTTCAAGTCCGTCGCCGCGTGCTGAGTTCTGTCGATGTTGTTGTAGCACCAGACGCCATTGGAGGCTACAGACTCACTCGTGGTGATGCCAAACGAGTATCGATCAGAATACTCCTGCGCAAAGTCCCTAAAGTAGGCATTGATGCTCTCGCTCTCGCCTTGCAGCTTGGCGATGAATACAAAGTCGTCGTTGGCGATGAAGTTGGCAAGTTGCTGCCCAGGAACATTCTTCACGGATGGTTTGAGAGCACGCTTCACAAAGGCTTCGATCCTGGGAGGTAGGTAGTCAGTGAGTCACTTCCCATGCTTTGAGAGATTGTCTCCAAGATTTGAACAAGTGTCAACTCACGGTGCAGCCCGACGAGGCCCTCGATAACGTGTCACTGAGCCATCCTTTCGGTAGAACCGAAGAGCGGGAAAGGAGGCGACGTCCATCTCCTGACAGAGTTTAGGGCTGGACAGACAGTCGATGGTGGCGGTGGAGGCGACATGTTGCTGGACCGTCTGCCATTCTTTTAAGAGCAATTTGCTGGCTTCTCTACCGTTTGGCTTTTTTTTAAGTTCGGTGTCCTTAAGGGAGATGGGTTCAAATTTGGCCTGGTCATAACTTACAGTTGAGGCTGTAAGTGGTAGCGATGCCTTAAAGTCAGCCTCAGGTCTCCAGTCGACAATCAAACTGAGCAACTCTTACAGCAACAACTAGAAGCTGCTATCAGCAAATATCTCTACCTGAATAGACACGCTCCAGAAGGCGATATTGTCATGACTTACAAGCAATTAAACTATAGTCATTCTGTGCAAGAAGCTTCTTTACTTGCATCGGGTCGCTGAACTGAGAGGCGCAAACAATGTGCGTCCAGGCTAAGAGCCCACAGGCGTAGATGCTGGACAACCTTGGTATCATATCTTGAATACTTCCTTTAAATGATCAAACAAAAAGGTAAAAATAATTGATTTCAACCGAAGAGGAGGAGCTGGTGAGAGTTGTGAGTAGAATGTGTTTTCTCTCGTCACTGGTAGAAGATGGAACACACAGCGATGCCCTCCTGTTATCACGAGTAATGCGTGTCAGATCTCCGCCCAAGAAACAGGGGTCACTCGAAACAACGGGGCCAATCCGCCATCATCAGTCTTGCGCGCATCTTCGGCACGCCTCCGTGTTTCAACAGTGTGTTTGAGATTCCGGAGATGCCAAAAGAGACCTTGAGCATCAGATAGATAGATAATGGCCTCATTCTGAGATCAACCTGGCAGCAACTCATATGCTTTGCCTCTTCATAGTATCTGTCTCTGTCTGTTACAACTAATCAGCGATTGAAGATCATGTACTATTCACAGAATCTTGTCCGTTGGCTGGCCGCCATGGCCGTTGGCATGGGAGTTGTCCTGGGCGCAAGTGATGATGCTGCGTCGCAGAAGAAGCTGGATGGCTACGAATGCGCGCATCCGCCGTATAAGATGCACCTGTTGAGCAAGTCGCCCCTGGTCATTTACATTGAGAACTTCATCACCGAAGAGGAGCGGCTACACCTGCAAACGATTGCGTGAGTCCAGTGACCATGAACAGCTTATAACACAGACAAACATCATACTGATCATAGATATGCAGAGACGGCCACTTCAGGCACTCGGCAGTCCTCAAAGGCGGCAACTCGGCCATCCACTCCGTCCGCACCTCCCAGTCCACCACCGTCGCCCGCGACGCCGTCGTGCGCTGCATCGAGGCGCGCGCCCTCGCCTTCCAGGGCTTCGACGTGCCCGAGTCGCACCTGGAGCCCATCCAGCTGGTCAAGTACGCCGTCACGGAGCGCTACCACTTCCACACCGACTGGTTCACCGAGCCGTCTCACGCGGCGGCGTCGCTGGGCGGCAACCGCATCAGCTCCTTCTTCGGCTACGTCAAGGCCGACAACGTCACCGGCGGCGGGACCAACTTTCCCATCCTGGATGCGCCGAGGGACGAGCGGTGGTGTAGGTTCGTTGACTGTGACGAGGAGTATGAGGCGGGCGTGACGTTTCGGCCGATTGAGGGCAATGTCGTGTATTGGGAGAATCTGATGCCGGATGGGAGAGGAGATCAGAGGACGCTGCATGCGGGATTGCCGGTCGTCAGCGGGGAGAAGATTGGGATGAATATCTGGACGAGGCAGATGCCGCTTGCTGCGGATATCCGGGGGAACTGACGGTGATGAATGTGTGATGATGGATGGAGCGAGTTGTTACAAAGAGAAGGCGTTATGGCCACGATTCAGAGAGAGAGAGAGAGAGAGAGAGCAAGGAGCATTTCGGCTGGAGGAAGCGGCGTCTTGTCAGCGGAAGGCACTCATCACACGGTCGTCTCAGGCAACGGGGGGTAAATAGGAGCAACATGTTTGGAACGGCTGCATTTCGTCTCCTTTACACGACACAATTCAGATACCCGCTACAGTATCATCATCGCGTCACTCATTCTACTAGCAATCTAGCCATATCTGCAGCCTTCCAAACTACAGCTCATCATTCTCACTCTCCTTTCCAGGCTTCTCACGGACAACACATTTATTCCCTCTTCAAAACGAACCATGTGTCAAACCAAGCCCACAGACGTCCCTTCCACTCTACTCCTCGATGGCATCGCCACTGCAAACAAATACTACCAAGAGAGCCTCTGTGCTCGCGGAATGGACCTGACTGAGTACAAGAAAAGGGGCTTCGACCCTCGGCCGTACATGATCGGCTCGTTTGCCGGTATCTTCCTGGGATTCATCGTTGGCAGATGGTTCTGCAATTGCATGGACGGATAGTGTAAGTACACTTTTGTCTTGGTCGAGAAGGTGTGAGGCCAAGCTATGAGATAACGACGGCCGCTGACCTATACCTGTTTACAGGCAATAAAGTGCAGCGTAATGATGGTCCCGCCGTGGCGCCTCCGGCACCTCCGATTCCTCTGCAGACGTTTGGTAACGCTGTGTATGGTGGTGCCACGGGCAATGAGGGCACCGCTCCGCCGGTTGAAGGACAGCAGCAGGACGAAGACAACGAGGAGCGCCAGTCCGTGATGGATATGGCATCTCTGTTCCGAGGTTCTGCGGACGGCAGAGCAGAGACGGCATTCGAGGGCGAAGGCTCCGGCCGTCACTCGGCAGACGCAGCGTCCGTGAACCAGAACCCCTTGGGCAACCCGGTGACCACTTCGACAGGCACTGGATATGCGGCCAATCCGGACATGGTCGCTGACATGGCCTAAAGGGAGAGGCCCCCCTGGCAAGACAGGGCAAGGCGACCTTCTGCCTATGGTTCACCGCAAGGGCCCATTTGGATTCGCTGGACGATTTTAGAGCTGTTGGGCGTGTTGTCCGGGAGTGGCGATGTTTTGAGATGCAGCGTCTGGAGGCTGTAGGTCCAGCGGTTGATTTTCCTCTCGAGGTGCGGTAATGTTTGGTTTGGAACGAGGATTTTCGGACTGTACAATCTCTGCCTCCTTTTTCTTTTCCTCTTGTTTTTTTTTTCCTTCCTTCCAAGATCAATGGCTCAGATCTTTATGGGTAGTTTAGTACGAGTGATTACTCCTAATTGAATACAGAGCAGCGTTTGATTGACCTCAGCCAGTCCATGTGAAGGGGGATTCCGGCCCTTCTATATCTGATGCGCTGTCACGTGACCGCGCGCAACAACGACGCCTCGTCTCTGCCACTCAACGCCTCGTGGCCCAGCAAAACGGCATCACGTACGCATCTGGACGATGGCTTGACGATGGACGCAGCCCGCGGCTCGAGACGAACGCGCCATGCAGCCTCGGCAGCCTCGAGCCAAGAGGTCCAGGCCCAGGCCCAGGCCCAGCTCGAGCTCGAGGCCGCGACGCAGCGGCGCCGGAACCGCAGACAGGCGCTGCAGGTCCAGGTGACGCCCGATGCCGCCCTCGCCGTCGCTGCGGCTGCGGGAGCGGGAGCGGAAGCCCAGCAGACGCCCGAGTTTGGGCACAGGAGGCGCGAGATGGCGCCGCCGCCGAATCCCTTTCGATTGCACAGATGTGAGTGTTTACGTGGTCTGGATGCTGTTTGTTTCTGAGTACGACCTACCTCGATGAGATGGCGAATGTGTGGTGTGGTGTTGTTGAAGAAGACGAGTGACATGCATGCACGTGTGATGGAGCAGCTGGTCACTTTACAGTCACTTTTTTTTGACGAGCACGTTTTCTCACTTTTTTTTCTTTCTTTCTTTCTTTCTTTCTTCCTTCTTCTTCCGCGTCTGTCCTCTGTTTCTTCTTTTCCTTCTTTTCCCTTCTTCTTTTTCCATCGTCTTCATACAGGTTTGTTTCAGCTGCTTGGTTGTTTCTCACCACCATCTCTCTCTCTTTTACTCTCCTTCACACCTGTATATCCATTCAGTCGCTCATTTAATCTACATATTCATTTGCCTGCCTATTGCAGGGCCTTCGTTCCTTTATTGATCCATTGATCCTCCTAATCTCTCCTATTCTCTCCTTGCATTGTCTTTACTTTTCCCCTATTCTTCCTCTTTTTCTTTCTTTCATTCATTCATTCATTCATTCGTTGTATCCTACAATCAACGGGCAGCAGCCCTGCTGCAGTAGCAACAACAATAGCCAGCCCTTCCTTCGCATTCACCACCAGGCAAAGTCGCCCTTCTACCCTCTCTTTTCCGCCATGGCTCTTGCGCTGCTTCCTCTCCGTGCTCGAGAACAAGTGCCCCAGGAGAACTTGCCTTCCACCGAAGTCTTTGGCCTCTCCAACCGGCCAACTGGAAGCAATCGCCGCCCCCTCCAGCCTCTTTCCATCTCGTCCCACGGCACCATCCTCGACCGCAGAGAGTCTGTCCTCAGGCAGCTGCCCTCTCCGGACAAGGAGAACAGCGACGCCCTTGTGCAGGCAGCTTTTCACCGAGTGGCCCATCGGACCAGAGAAGTCAAGCGACTCTCACTCCTCCATTCGCCCTTGCAGTCGTTCCAGCAGAAGAAGCGCCGCCAGAGACAGCGCACAGCACGCAGTCGGGTTCTTCAGCCCACAGTCGCTAACATGATATCATCAGCCACGCGGAGAAGCACCAACAATCGCCTGAGCTTGCAATTCGACACCGATGGCTCCGGCACTGCATCAGGATCTGGCTCGGATTCGGAGCCGGATCTGAGCCATCTGGGAATGACGAGGCGAGGGATGGCAGCTGTCTTGGAGCAGCAGGCCGCTCAGATGACTTACGATGACGATGACGACAACGACGACGACGCCATGTCTCAGGGGCAGTACGATGCTGAGGAAGCGAGCCTCGATGAGAATCTCGACGAGAATCTTGATGAAAACGACGACGAAAACGTCGACGACCAGGTTGAAGGGGAGCAGGAGCCCCTCGCAATGATGGACCCGGGCGTCTTTGGCCTCAAGGAGATTTCCAACCTGGGAAAATTTACCGTGAGCAGCCATAAACCAGGCAATGGTGTCGAGCAGCTCCGGAGCGACGACCTCACTTCGTACTGGCAGTAAGTCTCGAGCCTCCCCTAAGTCGGGCAATTAACCCATCTGAATGAAGACCACTTACTGACATGTTTTGCTTCTAGATCAGATGGCCCGCAGCCTCACAAACTCACAATCTACTTCGTCAAACGAGTGGGCATCCGGGACATTCGCTTCTACGTCAATTACAACGAGGATGAGTCGTACACGCCCACCAAAATCATCTTCAAGTCTGGTACGAGCGAGAACAACCTGATTCAGTTTGCCGCCATGAACCTCGCCAGCCCCGTGGGTTGGCAACAAGTGCCTCTCGCAGGCGTTGGCGGTGAGCCTGACGGCAACACGCTCGTGTCCTGGGTGCTGCAGATGCAAATTCTGGAGAACCACCAAAACGGCAAGGACACGCATCTACGAGGCATCAAGATTTACGCCTTCGATGCAGACGCCGTCCAGCAAACCGACCTGGACAGCTCTCGCTTAGATGATACACTGGATATGTCTGCAGTTGCCGGAGGCCGCCGTAGGGTCTCTGGAAACCCCAGACTGGACGAGATTGCGCAAACCCTGGCTGCGGCCAGGCTCGAGGGGGGCGATTCTGGCTTCACCCTCCCTGACTTCATGAGGGATCCAGAGATTCGATAATTTGGCGATGCAATGGCCTCAAGGATACGATAATGATGTCTGATCTGCTTTGGACTTGGTACAACATACGGAAAACATGGACAAGGTGTTACGAATCAGGGGGGTGCTACAAAAGCACTCGAAGATGATGATGATGATGTGGTCAAAGGGAAAACTAGATATGGAGATGGAGTTTAAATCGTGAACATGTAGCTATCAATACTAGGTAATCACTGTCTGCCTTGTTGCTCGATGATGGCATGGGTCGTCGCTAGTCTTGTTGCGCTCCCGTATCGTTCAGCCACCACCGCGGAGATGAGAGGAACAGTTTCACCGGCTCCGCCACGGTTTTCTCACGGCAGCTTGTCAGCCTGCCGGGGCTTGCCAAGCGGTGATGAGGCAGGACACGGGCGAAGGACGAAGGAGGCATCTCGTGTGGGTCACTGATGTCAATGCCAAGTGGTGGATGAGGCTCAAGTGGGAATGGAATACCTGATGGATCGACTGTAGTGAGGGAGTAGTCTGTATTTGATCATCTGCAGATCAGGGCTTTACAGTAACATCGACTCAATTGATGGATTCTTTACGCTTTACCTAGTATTTACGCTTACTGGCTGGAACTTGTTCATTTTGGGTGCTCCTCGCCAATGTTGAAAGATATAGACAGGCTCTTGACCATCACCTCAGCTGTATTGTCTAGACGCCATCACGACGCACGACTCTAGCACTGCCTGCGGGAGTGGACGTTGGTTCTCGTGCAGGCATTTTTCTCTATTCACTAGGTACCTATGCTAGCTGCGGTAACCAAGGGGGCATAGGAAGGCGCTTAGGCAGGCATACTGGAGGATTTCATTCTCGTTGGATCGTGAACAAAGGGGAGGCGTTTACAGGTGAGCGGCTACAGTGCTTTGAAGGCCCAAACGAGGGAGTTTTGGGTATAGCTGGGCCATATAATGGATAGGTATTTTGTGGCTCTGTCGAGCGAAGGATCGGATGGCGGCGATAAAGGGAACGGAGCCAACAACTCAACCCAAAGCTGGCGCAGTTCAATAGGATGGCGAATTGTTGGTTCAAGGGCAGCCAGAACCACGGACATGGAAATGGCAAAAGGAAAACGCCTAGAAGCTTTCTGGAAAAGCCGGCAGCAGCCGGGGCAAATCGCCGCTTTGGCTCATCAATCATGGATGGAATCGAGGCTTTGGATCGGGGTCGGGGTCGGGGTGTTTCTGGTTCGTTAGTTGACCCGGTTCCTCCTAGGGGATCAGCCACTATTATGGCCTCCCTAGTAGAAACGAGGGAAGGGCGTCAGCGCTTGTTCTGAGGCTTGAGTGGCCAAGCGCTGATGCTAAGAAGGAGGGGGGGGGG
>LFMI01000747.1:50887-72308 GCA_001050175.1 Trichoderma parareesei | reverse complement strand
GGGGGGGGGGAAAGGGGAGGAAATCCGCAACAATGAGATGCTGGCCTCAGCAGTACACCCAACCCGGAGGAAGAAATCTTTCTCAACTTATTTTTTTTTCTTGTGCTTTAGTACAGTCATGAATGCAAGCATAGAGAAAGTCTTGCGAAAAGAGCAGTTTCAGATACCCTAACTTACTTGTCTATCCTTACGTTGCCGCTGCTGCGTGGATGTTTGCAGAGGGCTGTATGCGTGTAGTCGAGGTCCAGTATCGTTCTCAACGAGGCTTCGTACCTTATCATAAATCACGTATTTCAATTGAATTCATGGTTTCAGAGAATCCATCACTGCGCAGTAAAAAAGAACAAATAGCAACAAAGCAACAACCACACTTCCAACACCCTTCAAGACCAAAAACTCCCATCACACATCCCACATATATCCCACCCAAATCGCCGAGACAAAACTTTCTCCTCCATAACGCCAAGCAAAACCATCATACAGCAGTAAGGTGAACTTCATTTATGCAAAAAGCCCCATGTTCCCTGCCAAGAGTAACAACCCGCAATTTCGTATTCCATCATCCGACACTTGGCGCCAAAATTTCTGAAACCGCCTCGTCAAAGACCCCGAGTCTCGCGATTGAAATAGCATACAAATAGTAGCAACTCCCTCCTCCCCCTGTCCGCTTGGATCCTTGTCTCGGCTTCTGCAGCAGACTTCATCTGCAACCTCAAGAGTTTCTGTTCACTCAGTCCGGTCTAGTCTGTGTCATGTCGTGTCTCACGGACTCTGTCACGGAGTTGCAATGTCGATCTACTCAACTCACAGATGGCGCTCCCCGAGACTTGCATCTTCACGGGCAACGAACAGAAAAACGGTTCTCAAAAATGATCCACTGTATACAAGTATACACTGTTCCTAACATCCAATAAGCTACAAATCGTTCAGACAAAAAAAAATAAATGTAGAAATCTCCTTCTCCCTGATCCTCCCATGATAGGGCCTGTAAGTGGGCTCCGTAGTGTATCGAATTACAGCCCTAGTACTTTTTCTTCATGTACACATCTCGCAAATGCTCATGATGAGGCCGCAAGGTCTGCAACGCAGGCGGCGATCTGGCTCTGGCAGTCGCTCACCGAGACACCGCTCACTGACTTGCTGTTGGCGGCGTCAGCGCACTGGTTGTTCTGGATGTCACAGGCGCGCTGGTTGGCAGCATCCTTGGTGGTGAAGGTGTTGCCCTGGACTTCAAAGGGTCGGTCCTGGTTGCCAGACTGGGTGACCGGGGGGGCAGCGATGCCACCGAGGGCATTGGCAGCAGAGGCACCACCCTTTCCACTGGCGGCAGAGACGGTAACGGAGTCGGAGGAGTCGGCGGCGGCAGTAGATTGAGCAGCGGCAGCGTCAGTGGTCTGGGCAGCGGCAGCATCAGTGGTTTGAGCAGCGGCAGCGTCAGTAGTCTGAGCAGGAGCAGTAGCAGCAGCAGTGGTGGCAGCCTGCTGGTTGAAGCCGCCGTTACCCTTGCCCTTGCGGCCACCTCGACCACGGCCACCACGGCCACCACGGCCCTGACCGGTTTGAGCATTGCCGGCTTGACCGTTCTGTCCGTTCTGTCCGGTCTGACCATCCTGAGCGTTGCCGGTCTGACCATTCTGTCCGTTCTGGCCATCCTGAGCGTTACCATCCTGGCCGTTCTGGGCATCTTGACCGTTCTGTCCGTCCTGACCGGTCTGACCATCCTGAGCGTTGCCATTCTGACCGTTCTGGGCATCTTGACCGTTCTGACCGTCCTGAGCGTTGCCGTCCTGACCGCTCTGACCATCCTGGCCATTTTGGCCATTCTGACCGTCCTGACCGTTCTGGCCGTTGTTGGGATCGGCAGCGTTGTTAGTGTCGCCACCCTGGCCGTCCTGACCGTCCTGACCGTCCTGGCCGTTTTGTCCATTCTGTCCATTCTGGCCGTTGTTGTTCTGGCCGTTGTTGCCGTTGTTCTGGCCGTTGTTGCCGTTGTTCTGGCCATTGTTGCCATTGTTGCCATTGTTGCCGTTGCCACCAACGGTGAAGCGGACGCAGTCATCCTGAGCACCACGCTGAGCCACGGGCATCAGCACAGGCTGGTGGTTGGCAGCAGAGGACATGGAGCACAGGCGGTAGTTTCCGGCGGGCAGGCCGTCGGTAACGGTGGCAGACAGCAGACCCTGGCCGTTGCCAGCATCGTTGATACCCTTGAAGAAGACAAAGAGCTTCGGGTCCAAGGGCTGGGTGGGGTTCAGAGAGTCACCGGTGCTCTGGACAGTGACGTGAGTGTGGCCAATGATGTTGCCGTTGCCGTCAACGTCCTGGGGAGCCGCATAGTAGGTGGAGGTGGCGTTGGTGAAGGTGCCAGGGGCAAAGTTGAGCATCTGGACCTGAATGTCGAAGGTGGTGTTCTCGTCAACGTTGTCGCCGTTCTTGGGGTTCACGAAGACGGAAGAAACCATGTTTTCGGTGGAGGGGATGTTGCCCATGGGGATACCATTGCAAGAGCCCGTCCGGACCTGCTCACCGTTGGTGAGAGTCTTGCCCTGGCAGAAGTTGATGAAGTTGGCGTTGTCACTGTCTTCTTGTTAGGCCCTCTTGAAGCATCCCAATCGAGCTGGTTGTACTTACGTAGCCGAAGCAGACTGGCCATCGGCACCGGGGTTGTTGCCGTCCTGCTGGGAACCGGTCTGGATGAGGTTGGCATCCAGAGTGGTGCCGCCGTTGCCACCATTGTTACCACCATTGCCTCCGTTGTTGCCGTTGTTGCCGTTGTTGCCATTGTTGCCATTGTTGCCATTGTTGCCATTGTTGCCATTGTTGCCACCGCGCTGTCGTCGTTCCAAGGCGCGACCAAAGAGGGATCGTCGTTCGACGTTGCCAGCCTCAGCCAGGACAGCCAGGCCGACAACACCGGCGAGAACGTTCTTGATTTGCATGGTGAAAGATGTGAAGGGGGATTACAAAGGAAGAAAAAGTAAAGGATGTCGTTGAAGCGTGGGGGAGAATTGGTACCAGACCAGAGTCGAAAGAGAGAAGAAGAAAAGTGTCACAGACACGTGAAAGAAGGAAATGAACGAAAGAGACCGAACAACGACGAGGTCGCTTAGAGGAGTTAGGAAAAGAATGGTTGGAGGATGGAGAGAAGAGAAGAAAGAAGACGGGACAACAGAGGGGGGCGAGGCCATTATAGCTTCGAGACGCCAAGACGGCTGGCGTCAATGCAAACCGCTGACAGAGATACGAAACTGATGTCGGGAGGTCGGCACAGCTAGGGATCAGGGACAGCAGCGGTCCAGTGCCAGAAACAAGAACGGGGATGCTATCCACACCCACGAACTGGTGCAGTTCCATGAGCCTCAAACGGTTCGCAACCGATCCGAGGAGCAGAACCAGGGCCAGTGACGGGGGGCCTTTTGTCTTACGGGCAGCCTTGAAGCCGGGGTGACCCTTTTGGAACGGCCAAGCCCGGCGATCAGAAAGGGCATCCAGGGTCGGAATCCCATATTGAGGGCGCCGTGTAACCAAAGGCGAGGGCGTTAGCGCTGCCTACAGAGTCGAGGGCTCGAAACAGACTCTGCGAGGAGACTTGACGCCGCTCTATGCAGGTACCAGAGATCTCTGGGGCACGCCGGCCAGGGGCCTTTGTTGCCCGTCGACTAGCCCGCTCAATCCATTGTTTCGGCTCCGTCGTGCCGGCTTTTGGACTGAGAAGGGGATTCTCTGCTGCTAGCCAGGCCCAGTGATTAACCTACTGCATAAACTGCATGTATTAGCGGAGAAGACAGGCCGATATTACAGAAAAGAACAGAGGCAAGCCAAAGTATCAGTAACAGAGCGGTCATACCTCGACAGGCAATAGGATGTACAGTGTCAACCGTGCAGTAGGAAACTCCGTCTCCGAAGCCCGGGAATAGAGTTAAGGTATCGTCCAAGCATCTTTCAGGCGCTGCAGCGGCTCAGCAGCCGCGGATTGCAAAAGTCGACGGCGCAGCTGCGGTAAAGCACAACCCTGGCGCTGTCGCAGATTAAAAGTACGGATGCCACTGATGCGGCTTCAGGCGTCTCGCATTGGTGCCAGGTGCGGCTGGCCAATGGGGAGCCCTGACCGGCAGCCTCCATGTGGCGCCTCGCGTTTCGGTTGCAGGCCATGGACGGAGACCCGAGACGACAAAGCTGGGGCTCAAGGCACTGGCTGTTTGAGGGGCGGGTTGACGGCTTGGGTTTTGTTTTGGTGGCGCACGGATGGAACGGCGAGTTTTTGGTGATGATGGAAGAAGTTGAGCATGAAGAGCCAATTTGGAGGTGCAATTATTCCCTAGTATTCTCTGGAAGGGAGAGGGAAGGAAGGGGAAGCAGGGATAATCCGAAGCGGCTGCACGTGGTCGGCGCTGCTTGGGGAGATCGCAAGTATCTTTTCGGAGCACGGAGCAACTTCACGGCTGGGTTTGGAGACTTACGAGGTAGCAACTCCTCGAATGTTTCTGTCAGTGCACCATCCGTCATCGAATCTGCCTCATCGGTAAGGTGGCAGCTGAAGCCTTGATTCACATTGGCCATGTCAAACTGGCGATGCCTTTGACATTTCTCTTAGGAAGACCTCATGACAGCTTCAATTGCCCGCGCTTCCTGGCCCGATTCTCCAATCCGGAACGATCTCCGCATCCTGTGTTCCTCCAACACGAAACCAGTGGCGCAGGGTCATCTGTCAAATAGCACAGCGAGCAATAACAAGGAAAGAAAGGAGACGGTAACAACGACAGGCCTGATCTCAAACACGAAACATTTCACAGGTCGAATTTGACAGCGGGAATAAGTCCACATTGAAAATACAAGGTCTCCTTGCTCCTTGGCTCTTGTCCTGGTCTGCCTGTTGTCTGTCAGGTACGTGTAAAGGGCTGCAGATGCTTCCTATCCCGTGCCCATCCTCGTACCTCGTACCGCTGCATATGCCCGATGGCATTCTCCGGCGCCTATGCGTATGAAGCTCGGCCATCTCGCAGCCAATCCAGGGCATCTGGGCTGCTCTACAGGCCATCGCTGTATCTGCAGGCCATCGCTGTATCTGCAGGAAAGGCGGCCCATTCTCGCGGCCGTCCATACGCACACGTATATCGATATGTACCTACTTAGTAGGTACTCCAAGTACATAGTTAGCAATGGAAGTATCGCGATTTCGAAGCGCGGTCCTCAGCTCTGGACATGTCCCAGACGGGTGTGTACAGAAGCACACGGGTTACGAGACTTGGCATCAATCAACGTCAAACACCCGTCCGTCCAACGTTTCGCCGAGGCTGAACAAACCGGACTCGATGGCCTCGCAAAAGAGAAACAGGGCAATAAAGGAGCACGTTTCATCCAAATCTGTCGTCATGACCCTGGCAAAAGAGCTCAATCCGGTAACTTGGGATTATTCATCTAAACTTCCAGATCTCGCCGCCTTGCTTTCTACCCAAAAGAACATCGTACCACCTACCTATTCCCAACGCCTTTGCACCTCTCTTCAGCCCCGTGGTCTATATCCTGAGCTATATCCGGGCATCCTCTGAACGACCTTCTGCTTTTATTATCTCAAGTATCGCTCGCTGCTCCGTATGCAAACACACGTGCACACCATGAACAAAAAGGGGGAAGTACTGATGAGGCATCACTTGGCGCTTCAGATTGAACTTGCGGGGGGTCTCGTGAATGGAAACAAAAAGGAAATACCAAATGATTCTGACAAGGAAAGTCTGCAGAAGAAGGACATCCTCTCTTGTCCCCCAACGTGAAACAACTCCTCAGCAGCATCGCATCTGAAACTGACATTCACCAAACCCCCGAAACAGCACCTCCCGGCCTCTGCGGTGTCTAGCTGACTGGTGGGAAATACGGCGGCATTAGATTGGAGGGCATTGTATCTACCCGGTCTCACCTTCTTGGCAAAACCAACCCCATATTTGCCCTCGCAAAGTTCTCCTGAATGAGGCCTTCAGGGTGCCGATGCCGAAAGCCTGGCCCTTCCTTTCATTACAGGGTACATATGAAGACGAGAAGGGAGGGAAACGGTGAAGGTGGAAGTACCACCATTATTCTCGCATCTCCGGCTGGTTTGGGAGTTCCTGGCCGTTTCGGAATACCCTGCAGCGGAACGAACAAGACAGCAGACGCCACCAGAAACAATTGTCTTGGCGGTGGTATCCTCCCCATATATGTTTCCGTGTGCATGAGTCTTGGTTGAGATTCTTCCAGGGTCCTAAGATTGCTATCGATGAAATCCAGTTCAATGTCCGTATCTGCATCCGAAAACATGTCCGCTCGCTTAGTATATGTCGTGTAAATGACCAACCAGGTAGTATGAGTCTGGTACTTCCCAACCAAGTAACTTCACACTTGTTCCAAACACTTCAATTACAATTCTCCAACAAAAGGCTTCTCCGTCTCGTCTAGAAGCTCAAGGTCAAACTCATCAAGAGGCTCCTCGGCATAGTCATCTGTGGGCAATTCGCCGGTATAGTTGGCCTCTCTCTTCTTGTACTCGTCAACAATGCGATCGAGCCATGCCGCCATTCGATAACCTGCGCGGGCGACCTGCTTCTCGAGAATAGGAGCCGCCCTTTCATAATACTCGCCGCTCAGTTCTTGGCCGACGATGGCTTTGGGGCCCTCGGGGAAGACTAAGAGCTGGTAAGATGGCTTTACAGTTTGAAGCATAAGCAAGGTTGAGCTTACCATATCCGCATACAAGGCTGTTGCATTCCCGCGACCAGGCCATTGCCGTAGCCTCAAAGTCGCCAAAATCCAAGTCTGCCAGCCAAGTCTCCTTCTCGTCGGCATACGCGCCTCCAGTAATCTTCTCGGTGAGGGCAGCAGACCACTTCTGCGCCACGAGATACGGCTTTCCACGCCCAATCAGCTTCTCCGCAATGGAGCTGTCCCAGACGTGGTGCAGGTTGTAGTCTCGTCCATCCCACTTGACGTGGATGCCGTTTCCGCCCCTCGAAACGTCCTCGTTGTGCAGCGGCTGGTGCAGGTCGCCGACGAAGTGGATGACGAACTTGGCCGCCTGGGCGCGCCGCCACGCCGGCAGCCCGGGATCGAGCGACTGCTCGGTGTAGTTGGCCAGCGCGGTGATGACGCAGCCCGTCTCCTTGCAGTCGCGCTCAAAGTCGACGTTGCACGATTCGGGCGGGTTGTCGTGCGCGTCGATGAAGTGGAACGTGCTCGTGAACCTGCCCCATTTCGTGTATCGGATCGAATCGGCCCAGCTGGCTACCTTGGCCATGTAGTCGGACTCATTGCTGCGTAGGAGCTGCTTCAGGTAGGCCTCGGTCGAGTTGGAGACGAAGTTGCTGGCAATGTAGGCGGTCGTGATATGGCCGAGACCTGATGTGAGGAAGACGGGTGTTAGACTAGCGGTGATGGTGTTGACAATGTGTGTCACGGGGTGGAAGACGATACACACCTCCCCAGGCCATGGCCCCCGGCAGGGAGACGAGGCTGAAGGCGACGGCATTTGAGAGCTTCATGGCGCAGATGAAGCCAGATTCGTGATGTAGTACAACTGATGGGAAAATGAATTCTATTCGCTGGTTCTAGAATAATCGACGGGATAAAATGGAAGACTGGAGGATGAATGCTGATGTTGATGTAAAGAATGAAGGCGACGCAGGCAGTTGACCGGCCAGGGAGGCCGATCTGAAGCTACCCCAGAAGCTCCCGCACGCGCCCTGAGCCACACGCCAGCTGCCAATCAAAGGGGGTTCAGCCACTGCGTGCTGTCCCTGAACAAGCACTTTGTACCCATGTAGAAAACAAAGGGATCACACGCCCTGTATGACCGGTGAGGCTCTCTGAGTGCGTCACCTGGGCGCATGTTGATAAGCCATGTGCCGGCTCCAGGTGGGAAAAGGTCGGTGGTCGGGTAACGCTGGGGCGAAGTACGGGGGCGGGAGAGGAGAGTGTCGTCACTGGGGCTGCGACCTCGGCAGCGCAGTCACTCCTTTACTGGAGTACTAAGGACATGGAGCGATTGACTTTACTACCTAGGAGGCTTTGGCAGGTGCCTGGCGAGGCTGGCGACCGCATGCGAGAATAATACAAGACGAGAAGTATTATAGAGACCCAGAAGATGAGATGCAAGATTCTATGTTCTGTAGCACAGCGACGTTATCAGACGCTGCAGCCAAGATGCCTCAACTTCATCCCAGTGATGCAATGCAGCGATATCGAGGTGCCCTGTAAGAGTCACGCAGCGCTCGACTCCAGTGGACGGAGCACCTAATGCAGCACCCCATGCACCCCACCCGACAGAATGGACCCTTGATCTGTCTCGTCTCGTGCAAGATTTGGTTTGCGACTCCATGGTTGACCAATGACAGCCCTGTGATTCTTATCGCTGACCCGCGCTAACGACTCTTGCTCCGGTCTCTTGTCGCCCTCAGCAGAATGACTCTAGCAGGGCGGCTGATCTCGTGAAGGCTCCGACCAGCCGAAGCTCTTTGTGCTCTCTCCTCTCTTTGCTCTATAATTCTATTTGCTTGCCTAGCTCTTCTCTTCCCCAAAGACACAGAAGGAATCTGTCTTGTCTCATCCGCTACGTTCACTCGCTGCGCTGCCAAGTCAACCCGAGTCCTTATCATGGCGTCCCTTGCGATGGCCGCAGTGGGAGAGGCCGCAAAGCAGCTGCCTCTCCACGAGGCCATCTCGGGAATCTTTGGCAGCATCAGCATGGCAGCTTGGATCTGTGTCATTGTACGTGCTGCACTTCCCGACTTCTGGCGTTAAAGAGCCCTCTCTAACCCCGACAACCACGACAGCTCCCCCAGATGATTGTCAACTACCGAGCGAAGAGCGCCGACGGGCTGAGCATATCCTTCCTCGTCGTCTGGATGATTGGCGATGCTACGAACTTAGTCGGTGCGTATTCTTCATGAACTTGCGATGAGCAAGCCGTTCCGTCGAGATGCCGTGGACGAGCTAACTCTTCCATACTAGGCGGTCTCTTCACCCACCTCGCCCCGACAGCTATCGCGCTGGCCTGGTACTTTTGCGTCGCCGACTTCCTCCTCATCTCGCAGTGCCTATACTACAACTCGGTCAACGCCCGCCGGGCCGCTGAGGCGGCAGAGGCCCACGAAGAAGCGCCCCTGCTTGGAGAGCGTCACCGGTCGCATCGCCGTTCCATCTCGAGCGAGGACGGCGCCAAGATTGCGCCGGCCGGCGACGAGCTGATTGAGCGCTCTTCGTGGTCTTCAAATGCCGCCTGCCTGTTGGGCGTATACGTAGTCGGGTTTGCGGGGTGGTACCTCTCGTACAAGGCTGGAGCGTACAACGAGACGGATCCGGTCGTATCTGCGCAGCGGCCGTCGGAGCTGTTGGAGAAGATTGGCATGGTGCTGGGGTACTTTAGTGCAGTCTGCTATCTCTGGTATGCTTCCCACCTTGTGTCGGGTATGGAATTGCCAAATGCTAACCTTTGTAGTGCTCGCATTCCTCAGATCATCAAGAACTATCGCGAAAAATCATGCGAAGGTAGGCCGTTTGAGTTTGATCTTGATCGGATCCGTGTACTGATTGATATCCAGGCCTTTCGATTCTCTTCTTCATGCTCTCCTTGACCGGTAACCTGACGTACGCCATCAGCATCGTGGCGTATTCCCAGGACAAGAAATATATCATCAACACCATTCCCTGGCTGATCGGATCGCTTGGCACCGTCGTCGAGGATGCGACCATCTTTGTGCAGTTTCGACTATACGCCAACAACAAGCGACCCGAAACTACCCATGCATAAAGCAGCATGATGATAGGATCCCTCTCGACGGCGGGCGCGTTGCAGAGAAGAGAACTGCGACCATCGACTTGGCATATCTGGTAGTTACTCGTTTGGATTTAGGTATTTTGGGATAAGGCGTCACGGTGTCTTCACATGGCGTTCTGGAAATGGGAATTGTTTGTTGCGTTGACCTCTTGGATATAGGATAAAGGCATGATGCGGAGCGAAGAGTGCCGGTTTCGGTAACTCGAATCCTCAGGGATAGATCCTTCAGGGCGCATTAGCATGGGTTGTTCATTTACTGGTTCTATCTGTTTATCCTCTTGTCGAATCTTGTCAGAACTCGATTGAGTCATTTTCAATGTAAAGCTGCCTTCTATCGACTTACCTTATATCGTCTGCTAATCCAAATCTTGGCCAGCGCCATTATCTGCAATTAAAGCTCCGGCACCGCGCAAAAGAAGCCTAGTCTGACGTATAGCGAGGCTCCGATGGCGGGGCAGCGACTCGAGCTCAGCTGCGAGTCAAAAGAAGGCGTTGGTCCCAACTTTTAGAATCGGAACATATCAAGAAAAGTTTTGGCTGCAAGACGCTTGAATCACATCGTGATTATTCTACGCGGGATCTGGGCCCGGCTTCTCCTTTATAAAGATCTTTGCAGTCCTCTTTGCGTATCTGATACCCCTCCTTTTTAAATTGACTACTGCGATTGCGACATCCCGCGTCATCGGCTCCCCGACCCAAGTAACCTCGCATCTCGCATCACACAACCGCTGACGATGGCGACACAATCCCCTCGCAAGAAGTGCGGTACGACTCCATTGCCATTGGCCTTCTACTCCTCCAAGCACCAACAGCGAAGATGATTCTAATTGCATCACATCAGGCGTCCTCGGCTGCACTGGCTCCGTCGGCCAGCGCTTCATCCTCCTCCTGCAAGGCCACCCGACACTCCACCTCCACGCCATCGGCGCCTCGTCTCGCTCCGCCGGAAAGAAGTACAAGGATGCCGTCCGGTGGAAGCAGGCCTCGCCGATGGGCGAGGTGGCCGACTTGGTCGTGAGGGAGTGTCGGCCGGAGGAGTTTGCGGACTGCGACGTGGTGTTTAGCGGCCTCGATTCCGATGTCGCCGGCGAGATTGGTGCGTATACATATCCATCCGCCTGAAGGTTATCTCATCTACAGGGACAACCTTGCTCACAGAGTGTCACAATGGCAGAAATGGCCTTCCTCAAGGCCGAGATCCCCGTCTTCTCCAACGCCAAAAACTACCGCCGCGACCCCCTCGTCCCGCTCGTCGTCCCGACCGTCAACTTGCCTCACCTCGACCTGATCCCGCACCAGCGCTCCGTCCACGGCCTGTCCAAGGGCTTCCTCGTCTGCAACTCTAACTGCGCCGTCATTGGCCTCGTCATCCCCTTCGCCGCCCTGCAGGCCGCCTTCGGCCCCATCTCCGAAGTCAGCATCGTCACCATGCAGGCGGTCTCTGGCGCCGGATACCCGGGCGTCTCCAGCATGGACATCATGGACAACGTCGTACCCTTCATCTCGGGCGAGGAGGACAAGCTCGAGACGGAGGCGAGGAAGATCCTCGGCGGCATCGACGACGCCCGCACGGCCTTCATCGAGCAGGAGGCCCTCCGCGTCTCGGCCTCGTGCAACCGCGTCCCCGTCATGGACGGCCACACGGCCTGCGTCAGCCTCAAGTTTGCGCGCCAGCCGCCGCCGTCGCCCGAGGAGTGCAAGGCCGCGCTGAGGGCGTACGTCTCCGAGGCGCAGAAGCTTGGGTGCCCGTCTGCGCCGAACCCGCCCATCAAGGTGTTTGACGAGGATGACCGGCCGCAGCCCCGTCTGGATCGCGACTTGGGCAGGGGATACACCGTCAGCGTGGGCAGGGTGCGGGCCGACGACAGCGGGCTCTTTGACTTGAAGTTTGTTGCGCTGAGCCACAACAGTGAGTTTGCCTTGATTCTTAGTTTCTTCATCCTGTGTTATTGGGACTTGTTCTGGGTAAATGATGGTGGCTAATCGAGTTTTACTTTCAGCGGTTATTGGAGCGGCTGGCTCATCGATATTGAACGCGGAGGCTGCCATCCTCAAGGGCTACATCTAGGAGTGTTCCATTCCGGAGATGCTCGTTTTGTACATGTACCGGGTGTAGATAGAATCAAAAGTTAACGGATCATGACTGTAAAAAGAAAAGAGTAAACTTAGGAATATCTCCTGCCAACGACTGAGTACCTAATCAAATGGTTATAAAACGTTAGCATGTTAACAAAAGAGGTCTACCCTACAACTCGTGTTGGAACAAGCAGCCCCTTTCGGGAAAGGAAGAAGCAGGCCGAAGGACGCACTTGTCACAGATGCTTATTGGTTCTGAACATTTATGCTCTCGCACTCATGACTCCAACGTCGCCCGAAAGAAGGGGGTTGAACCCGGATGAAGCATGAACTGACATCGTCGAGGTCCAACGTCATGTATCATTGAGCACAAGTCTTTCTCGGTGGCATGCATTAACGTCCTGGGTATCATTTCGTCATCCTGTGCGCCGTGTAGCTATGCTTCATAAAATGGACCCCATGACAAGTTCCCCTTCTTTGATCTTCCTCCCCCAGTAGTGTATCCCAGTGTAATGACGTTTCTCTCCTTTCCCCGGATGTTTTCCTCCGTACAAATATAAAGCATTCATTATAATGCGTTCGTAACGCTTCAAACAGACCCTGTCCTCCCTTTCTATAATCGCTGCCAATACCATATTACTATTATGTCATATCATGTAGCCTCTTAATGATGCGCTGCCGTGTATCGAGGAAAAAGCCGTCCTGTTGCATTGCCATCAGGCCGGGTGGCACTCGTGGATGACCGTCAGTATGTACTTCGGGTCGGGCACTATGACAATCTCTTGCTTCTTCGTTCGCAGTCGCAGTAGCTTCAATTCATCCTGCAGCCCAGGTCAGCGTCTGCACGTCACCCATCACACACACGCTATGCATGCAAGCAATCAAGAAACTCAAGAAAAGGGCGGGGAGGCTCGCGAAGCGCCCCTGCGCCCGGCTCGCAAGGGAAAACAAAAGTCGCGCGCGTTGCATATTACCTCCGTGTCCACGTCCTGCACCAGCTGCCCGGAGCTGTTGACAAAGGTCCAGATCATGAGCGCAAACTCCTCGACGCCATGCGCCTCGCCCTCCTCGGCGGCGGGGGCGTCGTTGGAGAAGGAGGCCGCCGTGGACGCGTTGCGCGACTTGGCCGTCTGCAGCGCGTCCACCTGGCCGCTCGTCTTGAGGATCGCGCCGGTGGTCCGGTCCAGGACGATGCTGGCCTTGACGCCCGGTTTTCGAGAGAGGCGGCCGAGTTTCTCCTCGAGAGCGTCGTAACCGTTTGTCTAAAGGGGGGGGAGGGGGGCGGCTCGACTGATTAGCTGGGATGCGCAAAGCAGAGGGAAATAATGAATCAACAGGTAAAGAGATGTAGACTGAGGTGCGCGTACCGTAGGTATCTCTGACATATTGTTGCTTGTGCTGTGTGTATATGTTCGCCTAGAGGTCCGGCATGCGATTCCTGGGTGAGAGCTCCAGAGTTCCGGTAGATGCGGCCAAAGGCGTCCGTCGGTCCGTCTCTCAGGGTGCGACACAGCGGCGGCGCATTGACGTAGTATTACTAGTACCTACTAGTAGTAGTACCTACTAGGTAGGTAGGTAGTAGCCCACAAGCGCATCGCGGCACCCCGGGATTCTGCCGCGCGACACCGCCAAAATTTGCAGGCCCACGTACAACGTCTTGCGCCGACAGCTGCTGTGAAGGGTGGAAAAGCCATTCATCCACGAGCAGCGCTTCGAATCATTGTGAAACAGCCTGATATTTGCTAGAATCATTATTCTATATTCATTGATCTATACTTTGTATAGACTGACTCATTCAGAAGTCGCCAAAGATGGGTTCCAGCGCCAGGAAGAAGCAGGAGAAGAAGAAGGATTTTCAGGTGCAGACAACTCACTTGTCCTGCTTGTATGAGCGCCTTGTTGCTAACAGTATGCCAGAAACCTAAATACAAGGTTGGAAAGGCCAAGCCAAAGGCCTCAAACTTCACAGACACGAGCTTCAAGTCAAAAGGTACATGACTTTCGACGACCGTTGCACACACTACTCTTACTGACGGCTACCAGCAATTGTTATGAACCAGCAGTCATTATCAACCGCCGCTCCCGATGTCGTTCAGCAGTTCAAGCACAACCTCTCTCTAGCTTCGTCATCACGGTCTGACAAACAGCGGCGTGACGCCCTGGCATATCTCACCAGCCAGCTCTCCTCCCACCCACCAATAAATCCCGTCGGGACAAACATCCTCCTCTCAAAACTCCTTCCTCTCATCTCAGACAGCTCAACGCCCGTCCGAAGTCAGCTGTTGAAGCTCCTGCGTGTACTCCCCGAAGAGGAAGCCAAGCACAGCACCGAACAGGCCATCATGTTTATCCGGGCTGGCATGACGCACTTGTCTGCAGATATTAGCGGAGACTCCCTTGGGGTTATGGAGTGGCTTCTTGACGTGGCTGAGGATGAGCTTGTCACCATCCCTGGCGGGTGGGTCAAGACTCTGAGCACATTCTGTGTCACCATGGGCTGGTCTCTTGCATCAACTGTTCCTGGCTGGACCTCAGCGGCTCGAAGTAGTCTTCGTGCCAAGGACGCTCAGACACTCGCACGTCAGATATCTATACTATCCAGGTTCCTCCAGGCTGGACTCAGATCAGAGACGGCAGCTGTTCCCAGTTCGGAAGAATACTGGGACAGCTTCTATGGGCTGCCCCGTTCCTCAAACGCCTTTGAGTATCTCAACTTGTTTGGTTCAAGGCGCGACGAGGAAGGGGAGATGTATCCAAATCGGGAAGCAAGGCAGCAGGTCTTCTATCGGAGATTCTTCGAGCCCGTCACGAAAGGCATCGAAAAGGTGAAGAAAGAAGGCGGAGCGGCAGGGAGAGCAGCTGTTGGGCTTGATCAAGTGCTGAAGGATGGGATGGGTGATTATGCTGCCTCCGCTGGGATGGATGCTCAGGACCTGTTGAACCTGTGGTAATTGTGTTAGCTGATACCCTCTTCTGTATGCATGTGTTCTTGGAAATACAGAGCACCACGTCTCCATGCTCCCTCGGCTTCCTGCAGCATATCTATTGCAAAATCCATCTATAGTCATCCCTTTGCTGAAGATATTTTCTGTAGTTTGCCATATATGGTCATGCTGGCAATTCTTTCTACCTCTTTCTCACTCAACTATGCCGTCATTGATGTACGAACTCGCCCATAGCGGGCAGTGGCAGCAATGGAATCGATGTCCCCGCTTAGAGTCTGTCATCTAAACGAGTAAGAAGAAGATATTGCTAGAGTATATAAACTTAAATTCTGATAATAACTAATCAGACCCTCCTTAAAAGAATCTTGATAATAACGTAGCTGTAGAGTGGAGTGAGATTTGCATCTAATCCTCAGGGCGGCGACTTTCCCTTCCTCAAGAGGAACCGTCTTGTATTGCACGATAAATAGCTGCCCGAGAGTTCCCTAATATAGAAAACAAGACAACAGACTGGCGAGACTGAAGTAGGGCATCAATGAATTCCTCAACTACGCATGCAGCCTGGCTTCCTGCAGAACACTACACCGACCAGCAGTGCGTCACCAAGGTAAAGACCCCTGATACAATAACATGTGGCAAAACTCAGAGTCACTTCGTCCAAAGACTGAAAGCTTGGTAACAATACACCAATCAAGCTCTCTAGTCTTGTGTTGCTGCCCCGAGCAGAGGTTCGTTATCAAGATTATCGCTTGAGTGGATTCCCTCCTTCCTATAGGCCTCTCACTCCCCTATTCCTCTCGCTTCGTCTATCTCTAGGCATCCTCCTCAGTGCTCTTCGTCCACTAAAGACTGCACATCTCTAGCAGTTTCCTCCTTCTTCGAGGAAACCTTGAGCGCACGTGCCGTTGCTTCTGCCACCTGCCTCCTCCAGCAGAGCCTTCACCGCCCGCTGACTTTTACAGTACCAGCTGCTTCTACCCCCCTCTCTGACTTTCCTCTCTTCTTGCTCTTCTTCTTTCCTTCAGCCCCCCTCATCTCTTGAGCGAAGAGATCGAGATCGAGTTCCTATCCGCGAAGCACTGGTATCCGGGCTGTCTTTCACCAAGGCCGGCTGCTTCTCCCCTTTTCTGTCACTCTGTTTAGTTGTCTTCTTTTTCTTTTCTGCAACTCGTTGATCTCTCAGCCAGAGAGCCATTCTGTGGATAAAGTTGTAGCACCTGGATCGCATTCCATCAAGGTAAGTGGCTCCATCTCGTCCTCTATCATCTATTCTAGCCGCCGTTGGTCGTTTGGACTGGTGTGTGATCTGGATTCCTCTCCTCAGCATGATACTACCTCATTATCCCGCTGTCCCATGCTGCGCTGTCTGTGCTGCCGTTTCTCTGTGCTCATCGGCGCAGCTTGCTACTCATATTTTGTTGACTGCATACAATTCCTCAGGTTGTCAAAAATCATCGCCCAAGTCATAGGCTCCTTTCTGTTGTCTATCGTTTTTCCACCTCAACCTCACTCAGCGTTCAGAAACTTCTCACTTGCTGTACCTCATGTTTTTCATCTTTGCTTAACGTCGCTTCCCAACCTAACGCTTCTCTAGTGTTTCAGCGCCTGTGCCCCGTCCAAGATACTCCAAGTCAATTATGGCAATTCCTGAGAACGGCTCGGTCGTTGACGATGGCGGCCAACCCGCCCCTCCCGGCTGGGTTGAGCGCACTGCGTTCGACTACACGGCCATGGCCGGCCCCCAGGCAGGCTCTACCTGGGACGGAAATGCTGGTGTATACGCCTGGAGTGACGAATACGGCGACGTCGGTCCTGAGATTGCTGAACTCGAAGCTGAGTTGTTCGGATCGCCTGAGGACCGCGATCAGCGTATCGGTGGTGGTCTCGATTTCTCCGCGTCAGTCACCCCTCCACTCAACCCATAGCCATGCTAACCCTTTACACACAGTATCGACAGCATCGAGGTCATTCAGGAAGGCCCCCAGCGGATTGAATACATCAAGACCTTTGAGGATGCCGGACTCCATCCTGTTATGGCCAAGAACGTTGAACTTTCGGGATATCAGGTCCCAACCCCAATCCAGAAGTTCACCATCCCAGCCATTCTTCAGGGCTATGATGTGATTGGCATTGCTCAAACCGGTGAGTCTATATCCCTGTCACTCTTATATCAGTGTCTAACATCTTCGTCAGGTTCGGGAAAGACCGCCGCCTACCTTATTCCGATCTTGAGCAAGTTGATGGGAAAAGCGAAGAAACTTGGGGCACCTCGTCCCAACCCTCTCACGTTTCAGGAGGGTATTGACAATGTGACCGCCGAGCCGCTTGTCGTTGTTGTTGTGCCAACTCGAGAGCTGGCCGTGCAGATCTTTAACGAGGCCAGAAAGCTCTGTTACCGGTCGATGCTCCGTCCCTGTGTGGTTTACGGCGGCGTTCCGATTCGCGAACAACTGGGACTTCTTTCCCGCGGGTGTGATGTTCTGATCGGTACCCCTGGTCGTCTCAAAGACTTTATCGGACGCCCTGACAAGGTGACTCTGCGTCGCCTCAAGTACATGGTGATTGATGAAGCCGACGAGATGCTGAACCAAGATTGGGAGGACGAACTTCGCCCCATTCTCTCTGGAGGAGGCGAGTTTTCACTTATGAAAGCCTGTCATGGATGTTGTTTACTGACGAGTTCTAAATACAGAGCAAGATGAAGGCAATGTAAAATATGGACTTTTCTCCGCCACGTTCCCTCGTGCTGCTCGAACCCTCGCCAAAGAGTACTTGTCTGCGTCCCATGTGCGCTTTCGAGTTGGCCGAGCTGGAAGCACGACGGTCAACATCAGGCAGATGGTTATCGAGACCAGCCGGGAGAAGAAGAATGAACTTCTGCTCACGCTCCTCGAGGAGATGAACGGGGTCCGCACCATCATCTTCGTCAACAGCCGTCAGGCTGCCGACACACTCGACGACTTCCTCTATAACATGAAGCTCCCCGTCACTTCAATTCACAGTGACCGGACTCAGGTTGAGAGAGAGGCGGCCATGCGAGCCTTTCGAAGCGGCCAAGCTCCCATTCTTGTAGCCACCGGCGTCACGGCCCGCGGCATTGACGTCCGCAATGTGATGCACGTCATCAACTACGACTTGCCCTCCATGGAGTATGGCGGTATTGAAGAATATACTCACCGAATCGGTATGCTTCCACTATTTTAACTACCTCTCAGTTGACAATGGCTGACCTTTTGACTAGGTCGTACTGGTCGCATCGGTCACCGAGGAGTGGCCACCTCCTTCTTTACCGATCGAGATGAGCCTATTGCAAGCGTTCTCACCAGGACCTTGTTGGAAACCAAGCAGGAGATTCCCGCCTTCCTGCAGCAATATATCCCAGAGAACTACGCTGAGGGCAACAAGGTGAAGTTTGAGACGGAATCAGACTTTGATCCCAATGACGTTGCGGGTGCTGGAGATGCTGCGGGAGGTGGCTGGGGCGGAGACGACGCCGGCAACGCTGGCAACGCTGAGTCTGGCGCTGGCGGCTGGGGTGGAAACGACAACGCCAACGCTGATTCTGGCGGCGGTGGTTGGGGTAGCGGCTCTGCAGCCAACAATGATGCTGCGAACTCTGGAGGCGGCTGGGGTCAGGAGACTGGCACCAAGTCCGCCGACCCCAGGGGAGCTGCGGTTTCCGGTCCTGCTGCATGGTAAGGACGGAAGACTATTTGCTACGCTGCTTTGAGCAGCTGTTTCGGGACGGATTGTACTAGGGCAAACGGGCAAACGGGCAAACACAGGACACAGGGATTAAGGTCATGGAATTTTAAGTCTATGGTATTTCAAGTCTAATGAGATAGTGAATGGTCTCAAGACCGTCTTGAATGTGCCTCAAGGAATATATGGACTCTATGATACTTGGTCAACTTTGATTCGTGATTCGACGTACTGTGACACTAATTTCCTTGTTGGAGATGTAATGCAAATAGAGTGAAAGAGGCAACTGTAAGTTGATCGGTTCATTATGTGTTTCCTCCTTGACCCATTCTGGTCTATTTAAAATTATGGGTAAATATTTTGGAAGTAATATAACATATTGACTTGTAGTAGGTGGTGAAAGTACTCTAGCCAGTCATACTTAGCCCAGTCTTAATTCCTTGGATATATGTTTCGGCATGCCTGTACGTCTACATGTTCTTCAAGATCTTGGTCAGACCAGCAACCTTGGTGGCCAACCCCCCATAGCCCAGCTCGACGACGCCCTGCGTGAAGCGCCACGAGCAGTCCTGGTTGGGAACCGGATACTGCACGGGGGCGGGGATGGCCGTCTTGATGCCGAGCCAGCCGAAGCGGTCCTCGCAGACGGCCTTGATGTTGCAGAGGCCGCGCAGGCCCTCCTCGCCGGCGAAGCGGCCGTAGCCGGAGCCGGCGACGCCGCCAAAGGGCAGCTGGACGGCGTAGTAGGCGGCGAAGTCGTTGACGGCGACCATGCCTGCCTTGAGGCCGCGGACGATGGGCTTGAGGGCCGGGTCGCGCTCGGATGCGTGGACGGAGGCGCCGAGGCCAAAGTCGGGGGCGTTTGCGACGGCGAGGACGTCCTCTGGGGAGGAGGAGCGGGCGCGGAGCATGGTGAGGACGGGGGCGAAGCACTCGGTGCGGGCGATGCGCATGTCCGGGGTGACGTCGACGAGGAGCGTGGGCTGGAAGTAGTGGCCGCGGGGGTAGTCCGGGTGGGCGAAGCGCTTGCCGCCGGCGAGGAGGCGGGCGCCCTGGGAAACGGCCTCGGCGATGAGGTGCTCGAGGCGGGCGAAGGAGGCGTCGGAGATCATGGCGCCCATGTCGGCGTCGGGGCCGAGGCGGATGGCCTTGACGCGGGGCTCGAGCAGCTGGACGAGGCGGTCGTAGACGGGGCCCGAGGAGATGACGCGCTCGATGCCGATGCAGTTCTGGCCGGCGGCCTGGAAGGTGCCCCTGAGGATGACGTCGACGATGCGGCGCAGGTCGCCGGCGGCGGACTCGAGGACGATGAAGGGGTCCTTGCCGCCGAGCTCGGCGACGACGGGGGTCAGGCTCTTTGCGGCGCTGGCGGCGACGTGGTGGGCGACGGTCTGCGAGCCGATGAAGGTGATGTGGCTGATGCCCGGGTGCGACGTCAGGTGGCCGGCCGTCTCGGGCCAGCAGACGACGGTCTGGACGAGGCGCGGGTCGTGGCCGTGGGCGATGAGGGCGCCGCGGGCAATGTCGAGGAAGTGGCGGCTGGACCAGGCCGTCTGCTCCGAGACCTTGACGAGGATGGCGTCGCCGGCGAAGAGGGCGCTGATGATGGGGCCCATGAGGTTGTGGAAGGGGTAGTTCCAGCTGACGAGGGCGGCGACGACGCCCAGCGGCTCGTAGTGCACCGTGTTGCGCTTGTACGCCATGAGCAGGTTCGTCGGCCGGCGCGACGGCCGCAGCGCGCGCTCGCCGTGCGCCAGCGTCCACTGGATCTTCTCGACCGTCACCAGGATCTCGCCCAGCTGCGCGTCCACCATGGTCTTGCCGCTGTCCAGCCCCGCGACGCGGCAGATCTGCTCGGCGTTGTCCATGACGTACTTCATCAGCGACCGCAGCACCGCCTTTCGCTGGTCAAACGTCGTCGCGGCCCAGGCCTTTTGCGCTTCCGCTGCCGCGGCGACGGCGGCGTCGATGCCATCTTCCGTCGTGGGCTCGACGGCGCCGAGGAACTGGCCCGTCGCGGGCGCGTAGCACTGGATGGCGGAGCTGCCGGGGATCCTAATGCTTGTGTGCTCGCCGACGACGACGGTAGAGGAGGAGGAGGAGGAGGCAGAGTCCTTCTTCTGCTCGGGGAGGGCGGGCGGAGGGACGACGTAGCGGCGCGGGCGCGAGACTGTGGCTGCGATGGCGGCGGCGCTGGCGGTGCGGACAATGAGGCCGCAGATGACGGTCGCGACGAGGGCGATGGATGCGTGGATTGCAGCTGGACTTTGGAAACGTGTTAGCTGGCATGCGTGGTCTGAGGATGGTATCAATAGTAGACAACGCACGAGATGTCGAGCTGGGAGCCCAAGCGGGCGCTCACGGCGCCGACGAGCGACACGAGCTGCTCCACGAGACGCTCCATTGTCTGGTGCTCCTGTCTCGCATCCGCCTACAAGAACCGAGGCAGGGACTCGCAGGCAGAAAGGAGAAGATGAGAAGAAAAGAACGGGATATAAGAGGGAATAGAGGGACAAGGAGGAAGAAATCAGGCGATGCGCCACCAGAGCGTCGTTCAAAGTTCAGGTACCGGCTGTGGGGCTGATCCAGGGGTTTCCTGTCTGTGAATGAATTGGCCAATCGTTGGTGAGGGACGTCACTCAGCCTTGTTAAACCCCATATTTATCACAACTACCTTGCATCTGGTTCACAGCCTACGAGTTAATGGTAGGTAAGGTAAGGTATGCTCTCTCCGTGATCCTTCACCCAGGCGCACGTATCTGCAATTGACTACTGAGGATGGTGACCATATGAGAATCCGTACAACTGCAGGCACGCAAAAGTAACTGTAAATGGAGCGTGTTCGCTACCTTAACTCTCAAATCTAGTATGCAACAACAAAGACCTAAAGCCAGCC
>LFMI01000747.1:31823-50830 GCA_001050175.1 Trichoderma parareesei | reverse complement strand
GGGCCAAAAAAAAAAAAAAAAAAAAAAAAAAAAAAAAAGGACGGTTATATATCTCAAACAGTAGAAACAGTAAAAACACGAAAAGAAAAGGAGGAAGTGACAAGCAACAAAACACGGGACCCCGTTGTTCTCCCTATACCCCTTCTAACGCCATGCATTTAGAAAAGACACAAGACACGAAAAGGCAAGCCGTCCTTTCCCCGCCCTCAGGTGCTTTTTTTCATGTCAAAGAAAATGGTCAACTCCTTCCCCCCCTTCCCCCCTTTCCTTTCCTTGCTTCCTTCCTAGGAGGTCTCGTATCTTCCTTCGTCTCGTTTCCTCCTTTACCTCCTACCGATAAGACGGCAAGTCGTATCTACCTTATGTGTGCAAGTGTTACACAATCACACAGATCAGACTCTTTTCTGAAGCGTTGTGTGAATTTTCTTCTCGTCTTCCATTTGTGTGTTGTTGCAACATGTGTAGTGCGTTGCGCCAATGCACCGTATGTGAACGGCATCAACAAGGAAAAAGCGATTGGTGAAAGGGGGGCGGCAACTCATAGATCGCTCATGCAGATCGTCGAGGCACGACATGAATGGGCCCGATGCAGATAGTGCAATACAAGAACATCTCGACAGGCAGGAGGTTGTGTTGGTTGTGTCTTGACAGTAGAAAATAGAAAAAGAAAAGAAAAGAAACAAGTATGAACTAAAAGTGGGAATAGAGACTGTATCGTGATGTAAATATACAACGAAAAGCAAAACAGGGCGCATTATTTTCATGTCTCTCTCGTCTCTCTCAAAGCACACAGCCCATCACATTCTATACATTGGCGCTCTTGGTCAATGATAGCCCGCGCAACCGCGACGTGAGACCTGTGGTGGCGTGGGAGCGACTTGACTCGATGCGAGACAGACGTGCAGCAGACGTGAAATCGCTGCTGGCCTCGTAACTGTATCGTATGCGGTCCATTGACTGTCGCATGCGATCATATGACGGCCTTGCGCGGTCTATGCTCGGCCGGGGTTGCTGCGCTGGTACTTCAAGAGAGAAGCGGTTGCCCGTATAATTAGTGCTGTCGCTGCCCGTCTGGCTGTGGTGGTTCTGCGTTGTTGTTCGCGTCACCGTCGACGGAGGGTAAATGGGTCGCAGATCCTCGTCCACGCTGGCATATTGGGCGTGCTTCGCTCGTGAGCTGCCGGACGACTTGGACTTCTGGCTCTTCTCGTCCCCGACCGCTTCCACCGTGGTGCTCTCTGGCTTGAGGTGAGAAAAGGCGCCCATTCTATCCTGTTCTCGGATAATATCCACATCGTAAGGGAAGAAGACCTTCTGCAGGGACTTGATGGCAAATCTTGGGAAGAGGCAGATGACGGGGACGAGCACGAAGACGGCCCAAAAGGTGGCCTCGCCGTATACCTCCTTGGCAGCCCCGTAAAACTGGTCAGACGAGGTAAACGAAGTGTAGATGCCGGTCCAGAAGAAGATGAAGATGTCACTGAGTGCCACGATAAGCAGCATGAGCCAGTCCCATCGATACGTGTTCAGCAGGATGTAAGCGTTGATGGTCAGGACTGCGGGGTGCGCGACGTAGGCTCCGAGTCGGTATCGGTCATCTAGCCCCAGGCCGTTCATCGTCACTGGACGTGCAGGTCGGAAGAGCAGATACGGAATGTAGAACACCATGACGGACTGGTAGATACCGTCCAGCATGTATAGCCTGTGCGTCGTTAGCCTTTTATTCGAGGAGCAATATGAGATTATAGCCAAACGGGAGAGAAAAAAACTCACCAAAACTTCTTCTGCGTCCATTCCAGTCGTTCAATGCCACGGCGATAGAGCTGCGGCACGGCCAACGAGACGGCATCTGAGACATCCTGGTCAAGCACGCCCATAATGGCAACCGGAACCGAGGTGAAGAAGAGGTTAAACATCAGGATGTAGGTATAATCGAATAGATATGTCATGTCGAAGTTGGTGTAGATGGAGAACCAGAAAATGCTAAAAGTCCACACCATGTTCTTGTAGAAGAAGTTGGAGATGGACTCGGCCAAGCGGCGGTACGACCAGCGTCCATGAACCAGCACCAGTCGCCGCAAAAATCGGAATTGCGCAATGGCATAGTCGGAAGACATGGCAGCTTGTCGACCCTCGACACCGGCGATGCCGACGCCGACGTCGGCTTCCTGGATCATGGCAACATCGTTGGCACCATCACCAATGGACAGAGTCATGACATCCAATCCATTCTTGACCATGGACACGACGGCGGCCTTCTGCGCGGGGCTGACACGGCAGCACAAGACGGACCGGCATTGCTTGCAGAGAAGGAGAAACTTTTGCTTCAGGCGCTCGTCCAAGGCCCATCGGAGAGAGAAACCGTCAATGACCAATCCGTGCGTGGGCGCGGGGGGCTCGTGGCTCTTCTTGGCAGCGGCAAGGTCGTCGTCGTTGCCAGTCAAGCCAAACGTCTTCAGGCCCTCATCTAGCATCTTCTCGACAAGGGCGACAAACTCCTCCTCGGCGCCCTCGCCCTCGACCGCTTCCTCCTCCACCTTGACATGGATCAGCTCCATGTCGTTGTTCAGCAGATTGCAGGAGAAACCAATGTTGATAGCAGTCTCGACCTTGTCACCGGTGAGAACCCAGAGCTTGATACCAGCCTCACCCAACAGCTGAATGGTATCGGGCACACCATCTTGGAGACGGTCTTCAATGGCGGTACCTCCAAGAAGCATGAGATCTTGTTCGATGAGCTCGGCAACAGCTTCGAGCTTCTCTTCGCGGTTCTCGAGGGCAGAGGCAGCGATGTCGTGCTGCTTCTTCCATTGGCGATATTCCTGTTCGGTGAGCTCCTTTTGGGCGATGCAGAGAGTACGCAGACCCTCGCGGGCAAACATTTCCAGGTGCTCGGCGGTGATGCGTCGCAGCTCCTTTTGTTCGCCCCTCTTGAGTCGAGCGTAGATGACAGAGTCGGCGCCCTTGCAGAAGAGCATGATCCGACCATCAGGCATTCGGACAATGGTGCTCATTCGCTTTCTGGTAGAGTTGAACTCGATGGTGTTGAGGAGCGGATAGTGGCGATCCTCGCCCATGACGTTAACATTGATTCCATCCGAAGAGTTACCCAACACAGTAAAGCCCATGTCACGAGCGGTAGCAACCAGAGCTTCTTCATCGGGGGACTGCGCCTTGAAAATCATCCTAGGCGGGTCGCCGGGTGTGCGTTCAGCCATGACAGTGTGGCAAAGAGCCAGAGCCAGCATAAAGTTCTCGTTGGCCTGCTGCTGCTCGGTTCCATGGTGGCCAGCCAAGTCAGCAACGAAGTCGGGGGCAATAAAGGTCAGGGCATCGTCGTGCAGATACGGGTTGTCGTGGATCTTGCGGAGGCCCTGCAGTGCTTGCACCTTGGCTTCGGCAATTTCTGCCAGGATTTTCTCCGACTCCTTCTCGATGTCAACGCCAAGGCGCTTCTGCATGCCAGCCTGGGCTTCCGTCCATGCCTCGCCATATGGCTGTCCGTTGATGGTAGCCTTCTTGAACTCCATGACATTTTGCGTAAGCGTTCCAGTCTTGTCCGAGAAGATGTACTCAATCTGGCCGACGTCATCGGAGATGTTCCAGGTCTTGGGGATGCATGGCTGGTCAATGGGTTCGTAGTACATCTCGACGTCGCTGAAGATGAAGACAGCCTGCAGCGTTCGCACGATTTCGAGCGTGATGTAGAGCGAGATGGGGATCAAGTTCTGGAAGACGATGATGGCGGCCCAAAAGGTGACGAAACCAGTAACGCCGGCGCTTCCGCCTATGGAACCGAAATCGAAGAAATGCTGGGAAGCGTCATCCTTGGCCCAGGACACGCCATTGACAATGGCCGCAAGCAAGCACATGATGGAGAGGATGACAAAATTGCAGATGACGGTCCAGTTCATTTCTCGGGCAATGCGGGCACGCTTGCTGGGGGTGACGCCGGCGTTCATCATGATCTTGGTGTCGTGCCCAGTGAAGACGACAACGCCCAGGACCCATTCGGTGTTTCGGAGGTTGCAGCCTCGCAACAGCAGGTTGTCAATGGTGATTGCCTCGGTCATCTCCTCGGGCTCTTCCTCCGCATAGCCGGGTACTCTCTGTTGCCATCTTATAGCACCGTTGTACTTGTACAGGTTGGGTTGCGGAGCCTCGCTCTCGATGCGGAACTGGGCACGCTCACAATCACGAGCATGCCTGATGCCGCGTCCACACCGAAGTGCCTGTCGCACCTTGAGGTTTGTTTCGCCGTCCAAGTTTTTCGTTTCGACATAGCAAGCACCGTCGGGGTCCGAAGTGGAGAGAATGATGACGTCGGCGGGAATCTCGTCGTCCTTGTAGATACGCACAAAATCCCCAACCACGAGGTTTTTCCACGTATCCCTTCCGAAGCGGGCGCCCTGGCTCTGACATTCGTAATTGATGAGGTCCGACTTCATGCTAGACACAGCCTGGGCTCGCTTCGCGTCGCCCTCGTTGGGGAGCTGAAAGGTGATGACATTGGGGTTGGGCGAAGCGACAGGCGTCATCTGGATCTCATCGGCTTCCGTGGTGGACACGTACGAATCGCGGCGTTCAAAGGGAGAGGCCATGGACTCGCGCATCGTTCGCCTGGTTCGCACGGTTTCGATCGAGGCTCGGGGTTCATCTTCCACAATGGGCATTTTTCGTCTCTGGCGTTCGGCACGAGCCTTCTTGGACCACATGCTCTGGATGGCGCGCCATATGCGGCCGAAAAAGGCGGAATTTGCCTTCTTGAATCTCCTCCACGCCGAGACATTGTCCTCTTCGACGTTGACATTGTTCCAGCCGTGAAGTCGGTGGACCGGTGCATTGTTCAGCTCGTTGTCGAGAACAGTTCTTCGGTAATCCTCAATGGCATCCTTGACAGCAGTGAGGGCGACAATGACAATAAGGGGGACGGCGTTCAGTCCCGGATTGACGGTACCGAAAATGGAAAAGAACTACAGAAAAAGAGATTGTTAGATCAGGGGAAGGGGGGCAAGTGGAAGCAAAGGGGAGGGGTTGAAAAGAGGTACGTACGCCCAGAATGATCAAGAATAAGAAGAAGATGTTGGCAATGTTGTGGAATTGAAACCACAGATTCTTTGGCACGAACGAAAGGGGCGTGTATTTTGCGGTACGGATCTTGTTTCGCGGATACTCGTTGATGGGATGGCCATCCTCCAGCATGTCGTCGGGCAGCGGCAGGTTGAAGTAGAGGTAGCGGTTGTCCTTTTCATCCTCTGAGCCGTCGTCGGAGCCAGCAGCATCGCCACCATCATGGTGCTTAGGGTTCTCGCCATCGTGCTGCTGGCCATCGTCACCACCCGACGAACCGCCACCCGCACTGCGGCGCTTCTCGCTCGCGCTCGACGTCGTGCGATTGTGCATGCGGTTCAGCAGCGACGTGCGCTTGTTGGCGCTGCTCTTGATGGTCATCTTGCGAGTCGCCCATCTCGCCCTCTGCGTGTGCGAAAGCTTCGACCTGGGCGGACTGCTGCTACCTTCGGGCGGCGGCGGTGGAGGAGGAACCGAGTTCGTCATGTTGGCTGTGGTGTCGCGGGCAAGCGCCCGTTCAGCCGTAATGGGCCAGCCAGGTCGAGATAGAGTTCGGCGTCGAAACGAGTGGCGCGGTCACAGCGTTGCTTCAACAAAGGAACGTCGTCTCGAGGCGGTTGCGAGGTGGAAGGCTCGACGACGAAAGGGACTTTGCGCGGGACAGACGCAGACGCAGGGCGCAGACACAGGAAGACAGACGTGGCCGAGGGTCGAGGGCACGTTTCGAAGCGAACGGCGAGCGAGCGGCAGAGTCGGAAGACGGCAGACGAAGGGACCCTGAAAGGTGCAATGACTGAGGCGCACCGGGGGGAATCGACAAAGACGTCGACGATGCACGTGTCGTCACAACCGACGATGGTTTCCAGTTGGAGAGGAGGAGAGGCGGAAAGGAAAGGCGTGGAAGGCGTGAAAGAGAGAAAGGGCGAAAGGGTAAGGTAAAGAAGGATCCCGATCTACTGCTTGCTGGGGCCTGTGGCGTGGGCTGGGCCAGGCTTACGGGATATGGACGGTAGAGGATTTGGAAGGGTGGGAAAAAATCAAAAGAGGCAGCGCTTTAGCGGAGGTGACGGTGCTGTGGCAGTCGAACTGTTTTAGTTCCCGGACCATCCGACCGACCGAGTCCGCGGCACTCACACGAGGCGATTTCTCCACCACGGAGCATATAAACAGGCACGAGTATTGCTGCAAGAGGGAAAAAGAGGCCGACAGGCGAATGGCAAGGGCAGGAGAGAGGCTCTGAAGGGGACGGATCACGGTGCAGCGTGTGCATTCGGGGGCGAGGCGGCGCTTGTACGTACAGCTCATACAGTTCAGGTACTGACTGGTAAGAGAACGTGTACAGTGTCTGTCTGGCAGCCAGATGCCAAGTACGAGTACCTTCACTCACTGTATTGCGATCAATGCATGTAGCGTTGCGATGGATGGAGCCTCGGGGTGAAAATGGTCAGCATGCGACCTGCAGTCGGTACCGGCCTGTCCGCACCGTATCCCCCAGGTACTCCCTAGCGCCCAGTACCTACGGGCAGCACCAGCGCCCAGCGCCCCTCGTACTCCGTTACTGCTGGTGCTGCCATCAACCTGAAATCGCCGCTACCACCAGCTGCCTGCTAGGTACCTGTACTAATGCACCATCGTGGGAATGGGCGCGAATCCATGTCGCTGGGCCCCGAGAATCCGCCTGTGATGCTTACCATATCGGTGCATCGTTCGGCCTTCTTTGCAGCAACGTCGTCATCGCGGGCTGCCCTGCCGCGACTCTTCCGTACATACAGCCTGAAATGCAAGCATCTTAACAGCTCACTCAAGGCATTCAATTTGGCACTATCCGTACGCCCTTCCGCAATATGCAGCATATCCGGTGTCCCGTGGCCTTTTTTCTCGTGGGCTTCTCGGACTTTGCCAGCGTTCGCCCTGCTCGCGTTGGTTCGCTCTCCGGGCCTGCCAGAGACAAAAATGAAGCCCGACGCGAGCGCCATTCACACAGCGAGCGATTCGACGGAGCACGGGGGATCCCAGGACGGCGATCCAGCCGCTAGATCGCCCTAACACGCCTGTACTGTAGGCGTTACAGCTCCCCGGAATAAGGCCAGCAGCCAGCGGGCGAGTCAGGCAGTACATCGTGCCTTCGGGCTCATGCGAGCATCCCAGGTATCGCATCCAGCGCGGTACCTCCAGCACCGTATGGCGGACTGGAGCCCCTGGTTTGTCTTTGTCTCTCGACCTGCCTGAAGCACCGGCCGGAGTGCCAGCAGGCTGGAGATGCAATCCATAGATCCTACGCTGCGGTACAGGTACAATACAGGTACTCCTGCGTCCTGCCACCTGCCACCTGCCACTACGAGGACCACCGCCAGCCACGGGCAGGGATGTCATCGGCACCACCACGTTCCTGCCAGTACCACTTGACACAGTCCAGCTTACAGTCCGATCCGTCAGAGGCTGAATGAAGCCAGCCCTTTGTTCATTGTTTCCACCCCGCGAAATACAGGATGCATCCAAAGTGATATGGAGGCCTTTCAGAATTTGCAAACCAGCGAAAACTCTTCCCAGACTGTGCGGCTCTGTACCAGCGCCTCCTGATCGACTACCTACGGAATCGGCAATGACAGCGCCAACCGCCTCGAGGCGCTCCGCAAAGCCTAATATTCCTACTAATTAAAAAAAAAAGCCCAGGCGGAGGAGGCAGTGTCTGCACCGGACTTCTGAAGCACCGGCTTCGACGCGGGTAAAATCAAGGCTAGGGAGAAACAGGCCGTAAATACGATACGAGGTCCGTCATCGTCATCGAGGGCGTTCGTTGGCGGTTGTGCTGCTGTGCTGTGCTTACAAAAGGCGCCGCCCATGTGTCAGCCTTTGGACGATGTATGTCAGCCCGTCGATTGGTGGTGACTTCTTTGATTTTGCATCCAATGTAGTCCTGACCCAGCTCCTCATCCCTAGGTAGAGCTCGGGTTGGGTTTTCACCCACCTGTCAGAGCCGAGAGGCGTACAAGTCTCGACAGAGTTCGCGGCAGAGGCTGGCGCTGCTGGCTCTGACACAGCCGCGCATCACGACCAGCCACGCCTACAGCTGCCAAGGAACGCCCGACACTCCGTGCCACCGGTACGCATATGAATTGGCTGCCTGCACACAGGTGAACTTGCAGCATCGTCGCGAATAGGGGCGCACGTCCTTTGCTGAGACAGTGGATTCCTCCCAGGGGACGGCGGGTGGGGGTGGTGCGCTGTGGTTCACATTGAAATTACATGCTTGGCCGCTGTCGCTCCCCCATGTCCATGGATCACGAAGCTTCAGCTGCTATCTAAAAGCTACCAACTACGACCACTACTTGTACAAGTACTACGGACCACGGAGGATTACAGGGACAAGGAGCGGCGACGGCTGATGTGCCGTGAGAATGAGGCGCGTTCATTGGCCACCCTTACTTGGACCGCTGCTTTGTCGCGTGCATTCTTGCCCTTCTGCGGCATCTGGCGAGAGGCCGTGCTCGACGATGGGTGTCTCTGCTGGGTTCAATTTGGGTAATGCAATGCAGTGCAATGCAATGCTGCAGATACAAACATAGTACAGAACTGTACTGTACTGTACATGTTTGCAAGGTAAGGTCCAGGCACGTGGGCTCGCGCTTGTCATGTTTGATGTTTGACGATCCAAATGTCCAGACTCGAGCCTCGCAAGCTAATGCGCCGTCGATGCTACACGCACCGAGTCCCAAGTACAGACAGCCAACCGCTTCGTGCCAATGCTGACTTGCTTCTCCGCCAAGCGCCCATCACTGTGCTCCATCGAGGGGAAATTGTGCAGGCACCGGTTCAGCCCTGCTGCTACTCAATCGCCCATCAATATGGTGATCCTTCAGGGATGCGTGTTAGCCATGTTTGCCAGCGATGGGCTTCCGCGAAGTCGCGCTGCTCTTCCTCTAGAGAGTGTCTCGGACGAGGGCGCCATTGCCAAGCACGAGGGACAATCACATCCATATGTTGGCAAGTGTCTAACCTTGTGAAAGGGCCCCTTATTCGAGCAGCTTTCGCCCTCCGTTCAGTGCTCCTCGCTCTAGTCCCTCACACTTCACCCGTTTCGAAGACTATCCTTCCATCAAAAGATATAAGCTTGGCCAAGCCTTTCGCTCCGCTTCCCTCGCGGCCGTTCTTTTATTTTCTTTTTGTTTTCCCTTTCTATTCAATCAAGCCCGAGGACTTGTTGCTGCTGAACCTGGTCAGTCCGCTTCGTGCCGACCTGATTCGTACGGATGGGAAATTTGGCGATGGCGCCAAGAGGGTCCTTCCAGGGGTGGTTTCACGGAAAGGGATTGCCATGGACCAGGGATCCGGCCAATGCAAGTCACTTCTTTGCTTTGCGTGCTTGTGCGTCTTGCGGGACATGGTCCAAACAGTCGACAAATTTAAGGTCCATGGCACCAATGCTTGGCTTCAGAGCCAAGACTTGCCATTACTACCGCCTTTCTCCGTAGGTACTCACAGACAGCAACGACGAGCGCTTGCGGCCAACGCTGAAGATGTCAATTTCGGAGGTGGAATTGCCTATTGGTAATGCGTGTGTCTATTACTAATGGCTTCACAGTTGAGGAAGAAAATGCTGCTGCTCCCGCTTCGTATAGTTGCGTACGGGCACGGCTGCAGACATGCCATCTCGCACACGTTCATCATGGCACCTTGATTGATCAATCATCCGGCCCTCCACGATGCACAAGGAATCGCGCATGGACATCACGAACCCTGTCGGCAACGGACTTGGTCAACTTTCCACTCCCGTCTTGCTCTCCTCTACCTCTACCTACTGCCTACAGGTAATACTAGCCGACCCTTCGCGTTCCTCAAGGCGGCCGGCTGCCGGAAAGCCATCCTATCCTGACCTTCCACAGCCCTTCTCCGCCAGAGCGCGGTAGCCGAAATAAGGCTCGGCCCAAATCCCAGGGATGGCACGAGGTTCTGGACGCAGATCTAGCCGCTGCCACTGTCCTTTTTTTTTCCCTCTTGGCTGCAAAAGGGGGACCGCGTGTCCGTTTCTACCTTGTTCTGCTCGACTTGTGCTTGCTATTTTTGGACACTCTCGGCCATCGGACTCGTTGCCGAGCCTAATAAACGAGCAAAAGCTTGTTGAAGCTGCCTGCGACTGTATCTTTATTCCTGGTTTACGTACCAACCTACCTACCTAAGTAGGTATCCACGCTCGGGCCTTGGTAGGTAGCCTGGAAGCAAGGCCGCTTGGCGTTGCGGCGCAGACGACGTTTCGAAATGAGCCTCCATCGGGATACCAGATCTCGCAGTGTTCCAGACAGTCCGTACTCCGTAGCCCGTCCCAAGTCCGGAGGTTCCTGTATTACTTGCACTCTGTAGCGCCATGCTGTACGTATCCGTTCTCTGACTTTGAGTTGACGCACGAGAGACGGACATTGCATGTACGACAAGATACCAAGTGGTGTCGACCAACGAGCTTGGCTGAGGCTGGATGCTTCCCCGAGTTTACAAGAGATCCAGCCTCTGCAGCTTTAGGTGTCTCATGTGTTAGACACAAAAGGACAGAGACATTCCTTTTTCTCTTAGCGCAATGGGAAAGCTTTCCCTCCCATTCTTCTTGTGCGACATGGCATAGTGCTAGTAGTAGTACTACACGGACGCGGGCGTGACATCGCGCGCCGTCACTTTAACGACATTACCTACCTTAGGTAGGTACATACTATTCCATCCCACCCGTGCAGCAGTATCAGACAAAGGGCATGTGCCGTTGGGAGGCACAGCCCTACAGGTTACGTCTCAGGTTGAGGCATGGCTAAGATCCTCCCTGGGAATAAAGAAAGAAAGGGGGGGGGGAAGAAGAAAGGGGGCATCTGAAAAGTCGCTTGTCTAAAAGAGACAGAGTGTAACGAGAGGTGTTTAGGTCGTCCTGAGGAGGTTTGACGTGAGGTATTGAAGCTGAAACTCGTGGATGGGCGGAAGTGGGAGGTGCCGTGTGCTACCCGGTAAGAGGTTCGTCCTCTAAGATCAAGAGAAGTATAATATTCAACCACGGGCGGTTCTCTGATTGAGAGATTTCTGGTAGTATCAATGGCGTTGGACTACGATAACAGAGCTCCATGTGGTTCGGAAGAATGGGCATAAAGGCTTGTTCGTGAGATGCTCCTTAATCCCGAGATAGCTTGATGAAGATAGTCGTTCGGTGACTTCACTGCGAGCACGGTACTGTGACAATCGAGCATCATAGAAACGGGAGAGAAGATGACATAAAAACAAAGCTTCAAATACCCTCAGTATTCGAATTCTGAAGGATAAACGTAACAACATATGTCCTTCGTGACGCTCCCTAGCAATCATGTTCGTGATGCATCTGTGTAGAATGAGGCTCTGGCGCCCACCAAGAGTGACGAGACCTGCACTGATCTGCCACCGCCTGCGCCACATCTGCCAATCAGGTAATACTGCAAACCCCAGATGCTGCGCCATGCACCATCCACACGCGCCGCCTCACCTCCAGACATCACAATCAATGCATCTAATCAGATCTCTCACGGCATCTCACTCAGCGATTCATCAGCCTCATCTCAACATCACCACATATCAAAAGCTACAAAGGGGAGTAGTCGAGTCACGCAGGGCGCGGCATCTGCCATGTCTGGGAGCCAGAACCCAACCCCAAAGCCCAACAAGAACATTCTATCGTACTTCCAGCCGGCCTCCTCCTCCCAGCAGACGCCCTCCCCACAGCGCTCATCACGGCTCTCCTCGTTTCCGGACCTCTCGCCGCCTGCGCCGTCCTCGCCGCTCAGCTACAAGGCCACTCCCATCCGGAAGAAGCCCGCGCCTCAGGAAATTGGTGACTCTGACGACGAGGGCAGCGATGATGGCTTCTCGGACGATTCTCTAGAGGACCTGTCGGCTCTCCTCGGGCGAGGACGGCCCAGTGCCGCCGCACCGTCGGGGAATCAGCCGGCATTCTCGACTCCCAGGGCCAAGAGGACGGCAACGGGGCCGTATGTGTCTCCGCTGACCATCATACCTAAGCATAGGTTTGACATCAAGGCGCTCGCTAAGGACGCCCGCCGTGATAACGCCATAAGCGCAAGCTCGTTGAAGGCAAAGGCCTCCACAGACGCCTCAGAACCCGCATCTCCTCGCCGAGGAGAAAACTTCGACTCTGCCTTTACTGACATTGTCAGAGAGAAGAGCGGGCAAGATGCGCACAAAGTCCTTAGAGCGGTCCAGAGAGCAGAACCTATCCAGTCGCAGGCCCGGTACTGCTTCTTCAACAGCGATTACAGGGTCCCGCCCAGCTCGCCTGTACCCAAATTGCCCAAAGGATCCCCGTGGAATCTGTTGACGCAAGGAAATTCCGCAGCAAGGGAACGGAACCTCACCTCTGGTATGCCGCAAACTATCCTGGCGAAGAATGGCGGGCTGCCGGATGCCGTGTTCGAGTGGATGCTGGATGAGCTTTGCATTCAGAAGTCCTCGCTTGTTCGGCGGGAATACTGCAACATGATTCACAGCTGCCCCGATCAGGTCGAACGGCTTTTGACTCCGGAGCGGCTGGAGGAACTTTTCCTCAGGTTGGGGGCTACCGACGATATCAAGGTTCGGGATGCTGAGATTGCCGTTTCGAAGCCAAGTCAGGAGCCATATCAGGACCACGACTGGTCGAATCTGGAGTCTATGTTTGTGCTCTTGGGGATGATTTCAGATCATTTGTCGGTTGCGTCTGCCGTCTACGCAGCGCATACTCTGCTTCGGCTGTCCATGGATAAGGTGTTAATATACAACACTGATCTACTGATGGCGTATGAGGGGGCGATTGAAAGCCTGGCCAATGCCATCCCCAGTTCATCTTGGGACTCTTTCGTGAGTACAACGTCCAGGATACGCCATTTGCTTCGCAAAGCTGATCATGTCCAGTGCGGTGACGCCTGCTCAATCTTACACACAACTGTCAAGACGCAACACATCAGGGCCAATGCCTTGCAGTGTCTATCCATCCGCGACGTCAAAACCCACGACATCAGGAGAAGACTCGCCATCTCTTTCCTATTCGACGACCCATCTCTTGGCCGCCACCACCCCGAAGCAGTCTTCACCGTCAAGCGCGCCATCGACCGCCTCAACGAGGACGACTTCAGCATCACGTCCCAAACCGACTTTGCCGAGCTCAAAGCCATGATCATGACCCTCGACATCGCCGTCGACGACGGCTCCCCGCCGGAATCGGGCAGCCCAGAGGACGAAGACAGCTTCAACCAGGACGTTGACCAGCTCGCCGCCAAGCTCAGGGAGATTTGGCGCAAGATCAACGACGCGGGCATGAAGATTACGCGCACCGAGGCCAAGAGCGTCGTCGAGTGGGTGCAGCAGCGGCTGTCCAACACGGTCAGGACGCGCAAGAAGGCCAAGAAGAGCATCTTTGACCTGCCCGGTCACGAGGACCGCTCCTTGAACCTGCCCAAGCAGCAGGAGTACATGGCCAAGTTTTTCCAAAAGATACCCAAGCCACAAGCGGGAGGCGAATAACTCTTTCCTTCTCCCAGGGGCATGCAGTAGTTTTGTCTGTGTGGAACTTGATACCAATGTTCTGGACGCGGCGTTTGGGAGTGTACCTACCTACCTTATATACCTAGAGGAGTACGCTTAAGCGTACGAGCTGGCTTCGCTGGATGTCGTGTTTAAAAATTTATTGTAATGACGTATGATACAACATCTAAGCTAAGAAAAAGGGGAAAAGAAAAAGCTCAATTAATTCGACGAAATGCATGCCTCGATTGTCATCTTCCTTTTCTCACAATGTGACGCTCCTCTACTCTTGCAACACAGCAATACCGCTCCCCATCCTCGTCCCTCTCTTGCCTCGTGTCAAGATAATGAGATACAGCTGCCAAGTGATTAAGGGGGGAGTGTGAGTCTAGTCGTAGTATTTGCGGTTTGGGTTCTTTCCGAACAGATCTTCTCGCACGGCCGGCGCCGCGGAATACTCGAGCAGTTGCAGCCGGGCCTCGAGGGTGTTGTCAATGTCAATCTTTCCCTTTCCACCGATAATGACGATGCCGCCGGCGCTGTGGTACGCAAAGTGTTAGTAGACCAAACGAACAGTGGCCCATGGGAGCCGATGCCTGGGTGCAACCTACATTGAATCGTCCAGGGGATTGCCCTCGTCAATCGTCGCAGAAACGTCCTTGCCAACCTTGTCCTTGTACTGCTTGGCCGCCTCCTCAATAGCCTTCTTGACGGCGTCGTAATCGGCCTTTTTGGCGCGGACCTGCAGCTCGGGCTCGTTCATAGCGTAAAAGCCCTCGAGCACGAGCCCGTTGAGCGTCTTCTGGTACCGGGCGCCGTCCTTGACGACGGCGGCGAGCTGCTGCCGGGCCTCGTCGAAGATGCCGTCGAGCAGCTCCTGCCGGGCGCCGAGCACCTTGAGCCGTGTCTTGTTGGCGACGGTCGACCGGGTGATTTGCTGCGACATGGTGGCCTGCTTGAACTTCTTCTCGTACTGCGTGTCGATGGCGTCCGTCTCCTGGCGGACGAGCTTGGACTTTTCGATTTCAAACTCCTCGTTGGCTTTGATTTCGATCTCGCGGGCCTTTTCCATGGCTTCCTGCTTGATGAAGGCGGTCATCTTGCGGAGCTCATTGTCCACCTGTTCGGTTCGGGACTGGGGTTAACATTTTTGCTCATATTGCTCCATGCCTCGTGGCATAGCTATTGTTGGCGTTGAGGGGAGGAGAACTCGCCTGGGCATCGGATAAGGCGTGTTGCGACATCTTGGGCAGGCGGGGGGATGGAATATCGGGAGTACGGGGGATGGTAGAGTAATTGGGAGGGATTCGGGTGAGGCCTGAGAGAGATTAAAACGGCCTGCTCCTGGAGCGGCTGTCGAGGAGATGATGAGGCGAGCGGATGTGCTGAGGCTCTTTGGAGTTGAGGTTGAGGGACGAGAAGCGATGCGTGTGTAATATCTCGGGAGCTGTCGACGTTGGAGCAGCACTGAGTTGCGCTACTACCTTGGCAGCTGGAGAGCGCTATTGGTGCTTGTTGCCTCGCACCTACTTCTGGGGCCGCGATTGCGCACCGCCACAGTTTCGTCTAGTGCAAGGCACGACCTACAGCTTACCTTTACGTTCATCCACGGTATAATATCGCTGGCCTTGCAGAATATTCATTCTCCTACATAAATTAATCATATTGAAAGCCCCATGTCAAGGTGCAGACATCGAGCGCATTCGAAGTGCTCTGAATCACCGGGTTTCATCTCTTGAGCATTCAAAGCTGCTGATGTCGGAACCGATGACGCATATCACCTGACCTCATGTGACGCCTCACCAGCCACAGTTTCCTTGTCGCCAGCAGTCGCCCAGAGCATTGAGTCGCAGTGGCAGCATGAGTGGCAGCAATACTAAGATACCTACTGTACGGAGTACCCAGCAATAATAATAATAATAATACCAGCAATATGCACCTCTGATGCACCTCTGGCGCGCGATGCTCCATTCGCATACCGCTTGACGTCGTCAGGTGGCTCTGCATGTTTTTATTGAGCGCCAACGCATTTCACTCTCTCTCTGCACGGCACGCTGCATCGCCAGGCCCCGGCTGATTACCCTCGCCATCCACGCGAATTACCAGCGCCGTCTGCGGCCATAGCCGTGATTTGGGGGGCCGGCACCTTCAACCGACTCGACGACGCTCCCTCACCTCAGCAAGCCATACCCAGCTCTCACAAGATCCTCGCAGAGAGCGCCCGACCAGAAGCCCGATAGTACGGCTGCATCCTCACTGGCGGAAGCGGCGGCGGCGGCGGCGGCACGGAATCGAGACCAAACCACCTTCGACACGCTCACTCTCTCTCTCGACGATCGCGGCCAGGGAGGGACACCAGGGTGAAACAACCCGCGGCCGTCGACACAGCTTTCCTTCCCGCGACTTTTGCAACCTACAACGCTGCCCAACGCCTAGAACCCATCTTCCATGCGACGACCAAGTGCGCTCTTGTTCACGTCTACCGGTGGATGACCACAGGGCCTGGAGACGGTGTAATGCCGCCTATTGGGAACATCTCCCCGGGAGGGAGCATAGCTGTATGCGCACGCCATGATCACGGTTCCCAAGGAGAATAGAGAGATGGTGTGCAGGAATGATTCGGGCTGGTGCGCCTGCTAACATCTGGCAGCTAGGAATCCTCGTTGGCCTCATCTCGACCAGTGTCCAAAGCCTCGGCCTCACTCTGCAGCGGAAATCGCACATACTCGAAGACGAAAAGGGGCCGCACGATGTTCGCCGGCCGCCGTATCGCAGAAGGAGATGGCAGGTGGGCATGGCCATGTTTGTCATTGCGAATATCCTAGGCAGCACTGTGCAAATATCGACGCTGCCTCTGCCCGTCCTCTCGACCCTCCAGGCTGCCGGCCTGGTGTTCAACTCGATATGCGCGACGCTCATCCTCAGCGAGCCCTTTACCCGATGGTCGCTCTGCGGCACGCTCCTCGTCAGCAGCGGCGCCGTCTTGATCGCCTTCTTCGGCGCCATTCCCTCTCCGGCCCACGAGCTGGATGAGCTGCTGGAGCTGCTGGCGCGAAAGCCCTTCATCGTCTGGATGATAATACAGGCTCTGTTTGTCGTGACGTTGGCAGTCGTCACCGATGTCACCAGCAGCGTCTCCAGCCTGTCGCACAATGCCAGGTTTCGCCTCATTCGTGGCATCAGCTACGGTGTCATCAGCGGAGACCTCTCTGCGCACTCGCTGCTGTTTGCCAAGTCCGCCGTCGAGCTCCTCATCAAGACGATTGGCGGCAAAAACCAGTTCCTTCGCTGGCAATCCTGGGCCATTGTCCTGGCCCTCGTCTCTCTGGCCCTCTGCCAGCTGTACTACCTCCACCGCGGCTTGAAACTTGTTTCCACGTCTGTCCTATACCCGCTTGTTTTCTGCGTATACAACATCATCGCCATCCTGGATGGTTTAATCTACTTCAACCAGATGGGCCTCATCTCAGCGCTCGACGCCTGTCTCATAACCCTGGGGACCGTCATCCTTCTCTCGGGAGTCCTCGCACTCTCTTGGCGGCTGAGCGACGAGCAGCACGCGCCGGCAGTTGGTCAGTCCTCGCTGGCTCCTGGCCTTGGGCTCGTTGACGATACTGAAGGCGAAGAAGAGTCACTAATGGGCCCAGAAGCTACGCTTGAGATTGACGAAGAGCTGCCCTCCACGACGTACCAGACATTCCCCGTGATGCATGGCGAAAACGCCCCGCTGATCCCGACGAGGAAAAAGAGTCTGAGCTGGGTTGAACGCGACGAAATCTGGGGAGAACTGCAAGACCAGGATGAGCCTACCACACCGGCTGGGCGGCTACGATCGACTACATTCCCGGCGAGAACCGAGTCGACGCCGTTGCTGCCCCAGGTGAGGAGGGCGATGAGCGGCGTCAGTGTCTCAGACCAGTCGGGCCCGAGCGCGGATGCCTCGCCTCGAAGATTTGCCCGACGGCGGAGGAAGAGCACTGGTTTTCCGGGATTGGTGGCGCGCCGAAACCTGCGCAGGGACTCTGCATTTTCAGAAACGCTTGGCGGTTTCTTCTCGATGAACTGGCTGAGGCGCAATAACAACCGCACCTCGGTGAGCGGCGGCGTGCTGAACGAAGGCAACCCATCGCAACAAGGCTATAGAGACGAGCCAGAAGAGGGTTTCAATGGCAGGGCCGACGACTCTTAGTGTATGAGCTCAAATCGCTAGGGGAGAAGCCATAAGAGATGCTTTCATCAAGCCATTGTTTACCTAGACTATTTAATTACAAGGTGTTTTTACTGGGGGTTCAAGCAGGGCGAGCATATATGGAAGCTCCTGAGCTGAACTTTTCACCTTCTTTTTCTTTCTTTTTCCTTTTTCCTTTTCTTCGAGATTGGAGGCACAGAGACCGACGGGCTTATTTTCCCTTTCCCCTTTCCCCTCTTCATTTTCCTGCCGGATATTGCATTATTATACCACGATGGCAATCTATTGTGCCATGACGGGGTTTGCACTGCACTAGATGCTTGCAAGCGGACCTGTAGGACACATCTTTGGAGTTATTTCTATACTGCGTTTATTCCACCGTTTCTTTCTTTCAGTGAGTCTGAGTACTCTCACACAACATGTATTTCCACCACATTAAGGGATTAAAAGAGCAAGTCCTTTGACTCTTATTGCATTGAAAGTTGTCGTCCATTATATCACGACTGTCATTAAAAGGGAGAGAATGTGATTTCAAAATGCAGTGTATTAATGGTGCTATTTTCCGGACAAAGCAGAGTTGTGTGTGTGTGTGTGGCGCGCTATGAGACTATCAAGACATTCAAAACATGGTATTTCTCAGCAATCTCTCGTAGACATATATATATTTATATATCGAGAGAGAAGGGGAGGGTCGCCTTTCGACTTTCTCCAACAATGTGCTTCAACGCTTTTTTTAAAAACCAGATTCGCTTCTTTTTCTTTTGTTCAATTTCTCATTGGACTCATGCCTAAGCCAGGTGACCCGGACTTGTATTATCCCTCACAGACGGCCGTAGTCCCGCTTCTGATCGATGATGTAGTAGCGCTCCATCTCCTTGCGCTCCTTGACGAGGCAGGCAATGGCCAGGATGAGTAGGGCATCGATGCCTATATTTTACAATGTCAGTTGATCAAACACGCATCGTATTGTGAGAAGATGTAGATAGAGGATGTGATTTGAAGGGGGTTTACAAAAACGTACCGACCATGCCAAAGACGGCTGTAAAGAGGTCGTTGATGAAGGCGTTTGCGAAGCTGGCCACGTTGGTGGAGCAGCCGCGGAGGAGGGCGGCGGCGGCTGGGCTGGGACATGTTTCGTCTGTGATGAAGGCGGGGGATGTGCTGTTTAGGTAGCCACAGCATTGGAACTGTGATGTATCTCGTCAGTTATGAAAGTTCATATAGCTGTAGC